>JARKIB010000589.1:0-58619 GCA_029378385.1 Mycena metata | reverse complement strand
GCGCTGATTCCTTTCAGACCGTATACGGTGTCTCTGTTCATGCAAGCGCGCGCGGTCATGCTGCGCCGCGTACAAATTATCATCGGCGCTAAGATTCCCACCCTGATATGTGTTCTCCTCGCCTACGTCTTCCCCGTCAAGGACGGCAAGCGGAAGCTCCTGGATAGCGTCTCGGGAGTTGTTGTACCCGGGAAGCTCACCGCGCTCATGTACGTTTTCTTTCCTTCCTCGCCTTCCTACCATCATTTATTTATTTAACTTTGCAAAGGGGTGAAGGGGTGAATCCGGCGCAGGGAAGACGACCCTGCACAAATATTGGAGCTCAAGTTCGCTACTGCGCATGCCCGCATGGATGCTGGATGGGCTCGTCAGTCGGGATACACCCAATCTTAATGAGGCTTAGGACATTATCACTGGATATTGAATTAGCCTCTTTGTCCTATCCCTGTATCTATTTCTCTGTTCAAATAATGAGCAATGCTTGATTATGAACAAGGCTACGGGGATCCAAGGAATCTGAATAATTACCTGATCCAGTACATCAGAATCCCAAGGGTAGAATCCCAATGATCAGATGACCTGAAAATTTGCCTTTTCTGGATTGTTTGGCGACCTAATTTGCTTCCAATTTGCGGACCCCGCAAATTCTAAATTTGCGGGCCGCGCAAATGACACGCAAATGATAAGCAAATGATAAGCAAATGTTATATTTGCGGGCCCCGCAAATGATAAGCAAATAAGAAGCAAATGCTAAATTTGCTTACAATTTGCGTATAATTTGCGGGCCCCGCAAACGGTAGCGTGCACCCAGTGGAAAGGGAAGGAAGGTGCGTACCTCCTCTCTTTTTTTTGCCCCAGTGCCATCTCCCTCCCTCTCGTTCCTCGCCCTCGGTCCCCACGTTCTCATTCCCCTCGTTCCCCACGCTCTTGTTCCCCTCGGATCCCCCGCCATCGCGTCACCGCTGCACACCCGCGCTGTTGAGTCGAACACTCTATGGGGATGCATATACCGCATGCACGCCCTGCGTGCTGCGCTCGTCCCATCTCCCTTGCCTTCACTCTCACCCTCCCTCCCTCCCCCATGCTACCCCCCCGTTCCCCGCCCTCGAGTCGAGTGCAACTCGCACTCGGTAACGCTGCAGCGCATGCGCACACGCATGTCTGTGTGTGTGCGTGTCGAGTCCCCGCGCTCGTCCCCTTCTCCCTTTTCTCCACCCGTTCCCCTGTTCCTGCCACACTTGCATGCGCCGTCGAGTCGAGTGCAGACTGCACCAAACTCGACTCGGTGATGCAGCTGCACATGCACATGCACATGCCGTGTGCGCGGCCAGTCCCCACGCGCCCCACTGCAGGTTCTGCTTGCGGGCAGAGATGTGTGGGCTGAGTTTGCGTGCACACACTGCGCAGACGTGCACCCGCTGTGCTGCATCCCCCGCCCCCCTCTCTTTCCTCTCTCCCTTCCCCATCCCTTCCTTTTCCAGGTCCGGACCCGCCGCATGCCCGTTACGTACGTAGCTTTGAATAAATTCGACATCTTCAAAATACCTGTGTGATCTGGGTTAGTAAAGAGGGCGCGGCTTGAATAGAAACAAAGTGAAGCCTGACTTGGAGTGGGGAACCTAAAGGGTTTGAAATTTGAGACCTGGAGGGCTCGAAAGAACTGTGAATAAAATTTCAGTCAGCATGGATTCAACGAAGGAAAGGTAAGAAGGTGCGTACCTCAATTCAATTTGGCCTCGTTTCATTCAAAAAAACCGAATCATTCATTCGCGCAGCGCAGAATGACTGTGAAATTCGACTGGTGAGTACTTTAATTGGAGTTCATTCGTGAAGTGTCGACTCTATTCGCTGATTTCCCGCTGCGCCGCGCAACGATTTTTCCATTCATTCATTCAAGTCGACAGCGAAAGTCTGGTTGAACAGAAAGAAACCAAAGTCAGTAATGCGACACAGATTGGCAGTTCAAGTTGAAGCTTACCTGGGGAAGGACAGAGCTGGTTTGCATTGGTAAATTCGACGTTGAGTTGAATTTGGGCGGCTGAGTTGAATAATTATAAGATGAACTTGACCATCCTCAAATTGAATCTACTAACTAAGAAACGATTAGCCACGCTATAGAAACGTAACAAAGAAATGCGCGTACCTCAAACCGAAATACAATGAGAAACTCGAGGGTGCGGCCCATCCCCGAGATCCCCGAAATTGAACACTGCTCAAAGAATCAATGAATGTAAGGATGGAATGTGATACCACATACCTACTAGCCATCGAAGGAGCATACCAAGCATCCATGGAGGTCAGTTATGTCTTGCTTGAGTTGAATATAGACTAGAACATCGGAGGGGTAATTGAATATATTATAGACGCAACGTCGAACATACCTCGAGTCAAACGGTCAGAGTTTGGGCCTGTGAGATTGAATTTGAGGTCGAGTCCCTGTGGTCGATCGAAGAAAGGTCAGTGGTATGTAAGTGGAAGAAGGATGAAACGAACTCACGTTGGGTAAGGTTGAAGTCATGTCGAAGGTTGAACATGACTTCGGTACTTGAGTTGAGTTCAACTACTAGACAAGTTATGCCAATGAATGAATGGAGGAATGTAATACGTAGATGACATACCTGTTGACCATCGAAGCAAGGGTTCATCGAGCTCAAGTGTGAATGGTCGATGATGGGTTGAAGTAGATTGACTATTAAACCACGCATTGTCAGTCAAACAGATCTAGGACATAATACCCACATATCGGAGTTCAAATGGGTATAGTAACGCCCCTTGAAGGGATGGAATGACATCGAACAAAGTTTTGAAACTGAATATCTTTAACCAAGGTCAGTTTGAAACTTACCGCAAAAAAATGGAATGCGGCGAAGCTGAAAGCAACCGTGGGAACGCCATCATTTCTTTGACACGGTGAAAGAAAATTATAAGACGCACGGACTAAAGACCAAATACAGTACGAGTTTTTTGGCTTCCACACCTGAGCTACTGTATTTTTTCGTTCAAATTGACAGTCACTTGTCACGCACCCCCTTGTCAATGTCGAATATTCATCGAGGTAACGTGTCACGAGGGCCCCCGTCGAATTGGTCCAGTGGTTGGTCACGCAGGCCCAAAATCCCATAGAATAGCAGAAACAAGGTTCTTGCCCTTGGCTATCATTTTACAGCAGGATTTTAACCATTTCTCAGCCTTCCCCTGGGATTTTCCCTCTACAAGCCCAGGATTTCAACATCTAGCTGGGTTCACGCTCTAAATCAGCCTGGAGCAAAGAAATTACCAGAAAGCATTAGGCAGGGTTTGAAATGAAACCCAATATTCTCTCGCTATCCAGGGAGTTTTTTCACTTGTCTTCTTCAAAATTCCTGCGTGATGTCGATTTTTTTGCCCTGTCACGCTGCCCAAAACCCAGTGTCGAACGGTCGAATTCGTTGAACATGTCACGCGTCACCCCCCCTGTCGATCTGAACGAAAAAATACAGTATTTTCAACCGAACCCAGAAATCCGCTTAGAAGGCTCGCGTTCGTTGGCGTTGGCCATTTCTGGACTGCATCCACTTTGTGCGGGTCCATGACAATGCCGTGCTCGTCAATGATATGCCCCAGGATGCTCAGCTTATCTACAAAGAACTGAATCTTACTGCTGTTCCGGTACAGTTTCTCCTTCCGCAGGATATCAATGACAATTTTACAGTGCTTCATATGCTCTTCAGCGGTGTCCGAATAAATGAAGATATCATCCAAGTATACATCCATGGACTTCCCGATGTACGGCGCGAACAGGTGGTTTATTAGAGCTTGGTATGTCGCTCCGCCATTGCAATCACCTTGCTGGATAACCAAACTTGCCATAGTACTGTCAGTTGTATTGAACAAAGTACGTCCGACATGGTCCGGCTCAACTCGAATTTGCTCATAAGCCTCCTTGTTGTCCAGCTGTGAACGGTAGCGGTGCCTGGCGCAGTTTCGAGGGATACTGTACCCTCGATATCCGGCAATGGTGAGGCCATTTTCTTTGTGTTCGCGTTTCTCTCACGACAGTCAAAAACAGTCCGCATCCGGATATTCTTGTCTCCAGGCTGTGCAGGCTTCTTCAGCATAAGCATCGGTACTGCGTTCGGGCCTGTCTGCACCTTCCACCTGCCTGTGGAGATGTACGCGTCCCTTTTCTCCTCCCACAGTGGACGCAATGCATCAGGACATTTCGATGGCCGGTACAAGTATTTCTTGTTCTCGTCAATCAACGGAATCTTATAGTTTATAGCTCGCAGCGGCGGTAACGGCGTCTTTGATACATCGACGCAAATGTCCACCGCGTAGTCATGCAACTCCTTTCGCAGAATTTTCAAGCCTACCTTCGACGACATTGGCTGTATTCGAAGACAGTGACGCCGACGATAGGTAAGGCCTTTATGCTTCCTATGGCCACTTGCGCTGGATCCAAACCTACAAGTACCTTGTGCTGATAGATGAATGGTGTACCCAGGATCATATCATAATTCGCGATATTCATTACATCGAACCACCGGTCTTCACCGATCTTTTGATATTGAAACTGCGTAGTCACGCCATGGTGCACCACACAAGGGGGAATCGGGATTCGAAAATCAGACGTGCGGTCGATAATTTTTTTTCAGCCTTGGTTGGACTCCCCCCCCCCCCCCCCCCCCCCCCCCCCTTCCATATAGGGAAGGTGTTTCCCGCCCCTAGCGCCGGGCCGTTCTCCCCGGACTTCCCGCCGCCTACTAAACCCGGCTCGGCCAACTACTAACCACTCAATTTTAATGTTTGAGGAACATATAGTCCTACTAAACGATCTCAGGTGCTACAAAGGCCTCAAATAGACCTGCAGACTTTTTCTGGTCCCACCCTAAGACCACCCACGGACCACTTCGGGTTGAACTTAGCTAAAATTATTACTTCAACACCTCCTGAGGTGAGTGGGAAGCAGATTTGTGTGTTTATCACTTACTGGAGGCTCTCCCATGCCTCTCCCAGCCTTTTTTCTCCCTCCCATAACTTATAGGGAGAAGTTTTTTTCGGCCCTCCCCAGACCCCCCCCCCCCCCTCTCCCCCCATCCAAAATTTTAATGCCGATCCCCCCTTGGCACCACAGTCCGGGAGCCACTTGACGCCATGTTTACACCTAGAGGTTTGCCTAACATGTCCGTACCAAGCTTCAATTGGTCAACTATCGTCGTCGACACGAAGTCCGCCAATGAGCCGGTATCTATCAATGCCCGTATTGGTTGGCCGTTCAGCTGCACAATCACGATGACCGGCTTCGGCACCTTACGGGTGAAGTTCTTCACCCTCGACGCGTTTCGTTCAAGCGCATGGATCTCATCTTTTGGCACTGCCGCCTTCCGCTGCTTCGAAGTTGTCGCGGGGTATGCCTCGACTTCATGCATGTACTGACAATTTAGTTTAGCTTCCAGCATATCTACTGCGTCCGCATATGTGTCTTCGCTACCCTCGGAGTCAGAGTCTGACACTTCCCGCAGATCTGGCATACCATCCGAGTCCGAATCGGAAATGTCCTGCAAGTCTGGTATCACATCGAGCTCAGATTCCGAATCAGAATCAGACACCTCCTCAAGCTCCGGTGGTTCACCAAGCTCGGAGGCGGAGTCGACTGCCCGTACCGCTGTTCCCGCGGTTGGCGGTGGTGGTGGCTCACCGTCCGAGTCCGAATCGTCAAACCAATCATCCGAATCAGAAAAGTCAGTTCCTTCATCCGTTCACTCCGGCCTCCTGAAGCGGTCCGCAAGCTCTCCGTATACTTGTTCCAGCCACCATTGGCTTCCCATTCTTCATCCAGTAAGTCACTGTATTTCAGGTCCAAGCCAACGTTCATGTACGAGTCTTCCAGCAACAAGAAATTCCGCTCCGAATATTCAAGTCTGAATCTCTCGGACGAGAATTGTGTTTCATCTGGCTCCCGATCGTATAACCGTTGCTCATCGAAGGAGTAAGGGACCCCCGCGCGGAATTGCTCGAGTATTTATTACTTCTTCAGCTCTTCCCGGTTGGTCGGGGTCCAGGTCCACATCAAGCATAAACTGCCTAAATGACGCTGGGAGATCATCTCAGTGTGTAACCTCGTGCCAATCCTCGCTCTCGGCTGACCCACTATCACTAGGAACTCAACGTTGACGTAGTAGGTCCTCAATTTTACATTTTTCCGAGTATAACCAGTCCATAAAATTGAATTCGGGATCCAACAATTGTGTCCGTAAGACTTCATGGTCGTTGCTCGTATGATGATCAACGACGAGCCATCCGAGTTGCGTAGGTACCAGAACGAACCGCTCCTCATCGTACGGATCGTCCTCGGGGTCATCGAAATGATCAAATATGAATGGTACTTCCGCCTGCTTCCGCCCGCAAATCAGCCTTCATCCTTGCAACCAGGATGCCGTTTATGGCTTCGAATTCTACGTGCTCTGGAGACGGCTGCACATGCTCAATACTCAGAGCTATTACTCCGAGTGATTGTGCCGCCCTCAACGTTGTCAACCGGTCCACTTCCGCCAGGTCCACAGTTGCGGCCGCAGATCCCGGCTTCGGTTTTAGTTGATTACGCTTCGGGCAGTCCGTAGCGATGTGCTCTGTACTTGCGCAAGTGAAACACTTCCCCTGAGTGCGGTATTCAGCCATTTCGGCCTTCGAGAGCTTCGGTGTCTTCGACCCTGATTGTTTGCCTGACCCATCGGTGTTCTTGTTTGAACCCCTCGAGCCTTTATCTTTCCTGGCATGCTTGTCGTCCTTTCCGTGTTTCTTAGAGCTGTCGCCCTCCGGATTTCGGCCTGACTTCTCTTGGTTCTTACGACCATCCTTGCCTTTGCGGCCGTCCCTGGATTGCGACTCCTTGATCTTGAACGCACGCTGGTAGTTCTCACACCCAGAATGGAATTCTTTTAGGCTTGATTAAAACACTAGTGAAAGTAACTTCTATTGATAGGAAAATACATTGTAGTCAAAATAATGTGAATCAAGGACGTAAAATAGACTTATTAAAGCAAGAGGATTTGACTGCAGCTTTCTGCAACGAGAAGTCAGCTTGAATAAAACATGGAAGAAAGAACTCCCAAACCTTGACAAGTTTATTGCCGAATTCAACAGAATTGATTCGTCTTGAAATGATTCTGTGTGAAAGGGATCATGAAAGGTGAGGTTTCAAAGGGCCTTTACAACAGGCTTAAACAAAGGGTTTTCAGCAGAATTAAAACTTTGTCACTCTGGGTGTGTCTTTGCAGCCGTCTCCAGCTTATCGATTGTCGAGAATTCGGGATCAAAGCCAGCCTCAGCCCACTTCAATCGAATATCGATGTCGGCGCCGTTCTAGAATCGCACGACCAACTGACGGTCAGTTATATCACCGCCAGCACTGTTGCGCAGCTCTTCCAGGTCAATTCGATAATCGCTAATAGGATGTCCGCGCTGCTCGAACTTGTTGAATTTGGCGCGCTGAATGCTCCTGAATTCTGGGGGTAAGCAATAATTAAATAACTCCCTGAAGAATCGGCTCAATGACCACTTCTTAGGATTATGTGCCACTTGACGCATGTACCAGGCTAATGCAGTATTTCTGCAAGCGAGATACAATCATCTTTCGACGAATATAGCTATACTTGGCTCAGTCCCGCACTTCTAGCTGCCATCGGTCAATAACCCGGAATTTGGCTCGCCATTGTACACAAACGGAGCCTCCGGCCTTGCGTTCGACTGTTCCAGTTTCAACCTCAGCAACTTCATACGCCAATGCTGTCGCGCGCGCTTCTTTTGGCGTTTTGTCTTGCTGGAGTCGTTGCTACCGGCCTCCAAAGGTTCTGGTCCTAAGGATCCCCAGTCTGAATTGTCAGATTCATCAGAGCTGGACCTCGAGCTAGAGGAACTTGATGAGTCGGGGTCGTCGCTGGGAGGTGGTGAGCTCCTCCTCCGGCTTCGTGACCTCTTCGACCGTTTCTTTGATCCCTTTCTCGAACCTTTCTTGGACTTGCGTTTCGAAGATTTCCTTGATTTCCTGTGCCTGTCTTCCCCGGACGATGAGCTTGACGAATCCGAATCATCTGGACCTGGCGCGTCTTGCTGGTATAAATTGCTGTTGTGGGGTATCTGGTCCATCGGCGTAGGTGTGTACTCGGGCTTTGACTTTTGGTGTTTCAATTCTGCATTCTTCGATTTCAACGCCTCGTACTTCAACTTCCAAGTCTCGAGTTCCCACGAACGACGCTCCTGCTCGTTGATCAGGGCTTGGAGCTTTTGTGCAATGATACGGTCCATATTTTCCTGCGCCACCTTGGCCTGCGACTTGGGTCTCACATTATCTTTGGGGACCTCCGTCGTTCCTTGTGTTCCTGATCCGCTGGCCTTGACTTCAGGAACCTCGGGTTCTGGAGTTCCCCCCCCCCCGCGTTCCAATTTCCGCATCATATACATGGCAAGTAACACGTCCATCCTGATTTGGTGTTCCTTGTTGTCGTCGGTCTCTTCTTCAGGCGAAAATTTCTCGGGAATTTCTTCCGCCATGTCGGTATCCTCAGGAGGTGCACGCCCTTTCCCTTTGGCGGCTGCGGGTATCCTAGGGGTACTTGCTGCCGCGCGAGAAGAATGAGATGCCGTCGAGGAAACCGGTCCATGTTCAGTCAAATTTACCGAGTTAATCCAAGGGGGAATCATCATTAAAATTATATATATACAGTCATAAAGTTTTTTTATCCAAGATTCTGACCCCCCCTCCCCCCTCCCCCCTATATGAGGAAGGTTTTTCCCACGGCTATCTCGGCAATCACTCGCTTGTGCATACACATTTCGGCCTACCCCTGGGAAATGTCAAGGTAAGCTGGTTTTTTATCGTTTCAGACGGTCTATCATGCGTTCATGCCCAAATAATGTGCAAGCCATTTAATGATGGGGTATGCAAATATTCGGGTTTTTTCATTGGAGATCAAACTGAAGATGATGGGTGACCCAGAACAGAAATAATCGTTCTCATGTGTTGACCACCAAACTCGCCGATATTTCAGCCTAGAAAGGATTTTTGAGGGCCGACAGGTCCCCTGGGCCACAGAAATGCCATCATTTTTCTCTCAAGTGGTTTAAAGTGGTTTTTGAGTGAATTCACAATGTATGTCAAAAAGTTTTTCAAACCAACATCTGGACCCCCCCTCCCCCCCACCCTATATCCGTAATTTTAATAATGATTCCCCCTTGAGTTAATCGAGACGCCGTCAGAGGCCTTCGACAGTTTTCTACTGGTTGAATCTGAAAAGGATGTTGCAGGCTTGATTTTGATATTCCACATCTTAGCCTCGCGTTGCGCCAGGAGGTGTTGAGCCTCCGACAATATTCGTCCATTTACCTCGTTCATCATTTTGTCCAGAGAAAAGTCATCAACATTATCTACCGACAACATTGACCGCACCGACGGGGTCGGTGGCAGCTCGGAGGCTGTACACTTGTTATCACCTGTTATCACCCAAAGATGGTAATAATGTAGGTCGATGGAACTCAACGACGACTGAACCGTTCAGCATGAAAAGTTGATAATCGGATTCAACATCGAAAAACCCTTCGGAAATCGACCCTGTGTCCGAACCTCCGAAATTTGGTCCCCCTTGAGCGCCACCCAAGAAAGCGTACACCGCCTCAAAGATGGATATATAGCAGACCATCATCAAGTCGAGCGCCTAGGACGCTGAGAGTTCCAAGAAAAGATGAACAGGTATCATGGAACTCGCTGTCGTAACACAACTTACCTGTGCAACTAGTGAATTTCGGGGGTATGACCTACTCTTCGTTGACGATGGGAATTGATTTCGTGGGTTTTGCTCCCGAGCGTGCTTCATAGAACTTGTGTATAGCAGTAGACGTATCCGGTTTCAATTTATCTTCCGGACGCCCTGGATCCCGCTAAGTGTGGATCTAGGATCTATCCTTAGATTCTTAGGGCTGATGCGGAAGCTAGCGGGGTACCGAGAAGTGCATCCTTTCCCTGGACAACCGGCTGTTGTACCGCCCTCGAGCTACATGACATATGATAGGTGCCAAAACTCGCAGCAGTGGCGTAAATAATGGGACAGACGGGCACTGTTTCAAGCACTTGAGAACAGGAGAAGGAATGGAGATAAGTTCGAATAGAGAAAACGCGACGACATCTACGAAAGGAACGACACACATTTCGTTGAAGAACAGTTATTCGTCATACTGAAGAACATCGGGCTTTTCGGATCACACCTGTGGCCGAGAAATGCCGAGGTTCAATTCGCCTCAACTACGTCTATGCACTCCCCGTATTATGCAGAGATCCTCCTGCGAATCATCCCGGCTGAGCGTAGATTCTCGTCGGTCGGATACTCGACTTGCTCCAGACGCGGTTCTAGTTCCGGGTGGTTTCGGTACAGCCAAATCGCGTGCAGGATTCCGGTTCCCTCAATTGAAATTTCTTGATCATCTGAGGTGTCTCTGCGGCTGATTGAAGACGGCAGAGATAGGAGCATGAGCCCCAGGGATGCTGCCAGCCCCGCTGCGATCTGAATTGTGTCAGCGAAATGAAGAAGTGAAAATGGCTTCAAGTAAGCACCGCTACTACACTCGACTATGAGCGACAATCAGTTTGTTACTATGCGGGTGGAATGGATGACACATGCATTTAGGCGCGCTTGGGTAGCCACTGTGATAACGGTCGCATTTCCTTGGAGCAGAAAGAGAGGTTTTGAAACTTGGGCAATTGAATAAGAGGCATCTGCTTCGGGCACAGAAGGATAATCAATGGCTCCGTGTGTTGGACCGATGTGTCCTACTGAAGAACTAGGGTGAGTCAGAGAATCTGCTAGGAAAATTTGAAACTCACAGGTCCAAAACATGGATGCAGCAAGAACCGATAGGGCGTTTTCCAGCTCATGTAATGTCACGTTGGTACGCGCATTCTCTGTTCCCGGCTGCAGATTTAAAGCTTGGATCAGAAATCTGTCGCGGTTTGGTAAGAGAAAATGATTCTCAAGGATATGACACGCACAGGTCTGCAACGGACACCAGGTCAGACGAGCTGTATGGGTCGAGGCGAAAATCAGATGGGGGCATGAAACTGTACTCCATGCCCCACTGAAAGTGTCGTCAAAAATATATTGGATTTGGACAGTGAAAGTTGACCACCGACCGAATCGATAAGGAAATTCCCAGTCGTTTCTGCAGGCGCAGCATATGGTGCCCAGGTTGACTGGTTTTTAGTGATTTCCGGCTGAACTGCCAGTAATTGGCGGGACTTTGCGTCAACGACCGCCGATTGCCTGACTACGGTCTGAGAGCACCGGAAATACTGGATCGTTGAAACCGAAGTGTTCATCGGTGGATCTAGGGTTATCGAAGGACCACGAGTGTTGCTAGAATCCACGATTGGGATGGTGCTGTATAGAAATACGCTGGCGCCGGAGTCGTCGGCCACGTTCGACATCACAATGACTCTCGGCACTATACTGATGTCAGTGGTATTTCCCCCATTTCAATTGACTTACGACTAGATTCAATATTGGCAGTATTGGTTGCTGTAGATGCCCACCACACACTGGCAGGACCCTCTGCGAGGAACCCCAGGCTCACATCGGCCAAAGAGCCGCATGTGATGTTGAACCCCGTGGCGTCCACGGTGACATTACCTACTCCATCGTTGTCGTTAAGCACATCATAAAGTGTACCATTGTATAATCCTAGATTTGTTGTGCTCCCCACGACGGAGGGCAGGAAGTACAGGGATGGGGTCGCATATTCGTTGACTCGATCCCTGTGAAGTGGAATCCATAAACCATGTCTTGGACGCAGTGACAGGATGGAGGTCTTACCAAAAACCTTGGAGCTCTCCGGTCAGCGGACTGGATAGGTTGAACCGAGTGTCATTGAATGTGGGAAGCCCCTGTGTTTCCACAAGACCAGAGTGGAAGGAGTTAAAGGCTTCCAGCGCAAATAGCGCAGGGGTGGTGACGTGCAGGATGAGGATATTCCCGAGATACAAAAAGACACAGAGAACGCCAAAAGTCGATGCTGGGACAGCCTTCTGATGCCACAAGTGAGAGATGGCCGATCCAATTCCGGCCCATGCGGCCGCGTTATCGTGGGTGGCCGTCAAAGTTTGGTTCATCCGCAGGCTCCGCCGGATGGAAAGTCTTTGCGTCAGGAAGACCAGCAGTGCGAAATAAATCTGTCGCATTCAGAACGTCATTTGCTTGAAGTTGGATTAGAACGGAGGACGTACTGTCCCAACTGTCGTGGCGATTGCAGTGACAGCAAATGAAACGATCTTTTGATTCTTCAAAGAGAAGATTACTCGATGCTCGAGCCCTCCGGCCCAAATTACGATCAAGGTGATATGAATGATGACCAGCGTAAAATGCATCGTCAGAGACAATAGCCGCAGATGGTACGAGTTAAGGCCTGGCGTCTTGTGCTCTACGGGATGACTTCTTGAGCAATCCTGCATATGATGGAACTGGGCATTACCTTCTCGCGAGACACGAAGTAAGGTCATCGTAGATTCCTTGAGCTTTTGTTGAGCGTCTCCGTACGAAGTTTGACTGCTATCATCTTCACTGTCTGATCCTGCGGTGCGCCTGCCGGTGAAGCGAAATTTAAAGAGGGACATCGAGCCCGGGAAATGGACGGTGACAGAAACGAAGGGGATTGGAGGGAAGGAAGGAACCCAGGACTTTTATGCCGACGTGCTGTGGCACTCATTGCTCAAGAACTTGAAGAAGAGCGTTCGTTGCTAGGTAGTCCGTAGATCACTAAGTTAAATGGCGGGCGTTGTTGATCTGGTATGTTGGATTCGGAGCCCATCTCTTTACTATTAGGGCGTCTCACCCTGAGCGGCACACACCATCCCAGCGACCTGGGCTAGGAAACGGCTTTGCAGATTCCTTGATGGCGCAAAGTTTGCCGCAATGCCGCACCGCGTTTTTTTTTCGAGCTGGACTGGGAGCAAGCTGGGAGCCAAATTGCGAAGATCCATCAGCCGCAGAAGCCGACAGGCGGACCTATCTGTAATCTCGGCTCCAGATGTTCGGATGGTGAGATGGCAGCGAGGCAGAAAGATCAAAGAAAACAGCAGCCAGATCACCACCCGAACATCTGGTGCAGTTTGACGGGAAAGGATGCGCTCGGTGACAACCGTAACACACGTCACACTGTGTGTTTTGCACAAGAGCGTAAGTAGGACCGATGATAATCCCGGGTGAGGTCGGATCCCAAAATCTGGCCCTCGGGAAATTTTGTCGGGAATTTCCAAGGGGGTCCAGTTTTCGGAGCCCCAGACATAAGGTCGATTTCCGAAGGGTTTTTCGATGCTGAATTCGAATATCAACTTTTTAGGGCGAACGGAGCAGTCGCCATCGAGCTTTGTACTCCGACATTATTGCTTTATTTGGGTGATAACAGCTGATAACAAGTGTACAGCCTCGACCAAACAGGAAATTTCCCATGATCTCTGCTGACAATCAAAGGCCACGTAATTTGGCCAGAAACTAGTTCTCGAAGGACATCTTTACTTGCCTTGATCTGGACATGGGGATGGATGCGGGCAAGATATACAAGCTACTTGCGCGGAAAAAAATTGCAAAAGGACCGCGTTTTGGTGCCCAAAAAGGCAATTTCCCACGGGGAGGGGGGGGGGGGGGGGGTCGCCCGACCCCCAGAAAAAAAACTTTTGTAGGTGATATCTTTTTTTCTAATCTTTGGATCCCCTTGGGAATTTCCGTCTCCGCTGGTCCAAAATTTTGTCGGGACTGGGGCTCTGACCTCGGGCCATTTTTCGTTTTGTCGGGACTCGGGATCAGACCTCAAACTCGGCCAAAAATAGCTCTAAAATCACGGGAAAAATCGAATTAAATTCTTAGCCTATGCAATTGTCCTCGGGCAGCTCTAGAACATCTATATTCGCCTTTTCCTTTCTCCGGACTCTATTCAGGCTGGCCACAGCTTTCACCAACGCAGCCTTTTCCGCTAAAAGTTCATCCAGCGTCTTGTATGCTCGAAGACCAATCTCGACATGGGTAGGGAACATCTTGACGTCTTTGTCCTTCGGTAAAAGTGTGAGAAAAGCCGATAGTTTCCAATGAATATTATGCTGTCATACATCTCATTGCTCTGGATACACCCTTCCTGGATCACCAATTCAACTCGTTTCTCACACGGCCAATTTTGATTCACACAGCGTTAAATTCGACGCTGCCGGTGACGTGCACTGACTAGACGGCACCAAGAAAAAAAACATCTCGGCCAGCACCCTGACCTCGGCCGACCATTGTCGGGACTTTGGATCAAACCTACACCTTGGGTCTGCCCGTTGTCGGGACTTCGACTCAAACATTTTTTTCAGCCGGGCCCATTTGTCGGGACTCGGGCTCACACATCTGGGGACCAAAATCGAAATTTTGTCGGGATCCTGGATCCGACCTCACCCGGGATTATCATCGGTCCTGCGTAAGTTCACTGAAGGCTGGAGTGTTCTAAAAATTGAGAAATATTTAGGAGGCTGGAAATCGATGCATAATCGATTTCAGGTAAGGAAATTAGTGTTTCCGCGTTGTCCAAGGTTGGAATGCGCCGCTTTCCGTCAAAAATTGCCGACCAAACTGCACCAGACGTTCTAGGGCAGTGCTCCCCAATCAAATTCTCATCAAATTCTGCCTCGGCGACATCTCGACATCCCCGATTGGATTTCTGCCCGTGAGTGGAGCGAACGACTGCCCTAGATAAGTGGTTAACGAGACTAATGTTGAGACAGCTGAATGAATAGTTAGGGCAAGTTTCCTTGTCACCGCTTTGTTTGATGCCCCTGTCTCCGATCATTTTACCTTTTTTGGACGAAAGCGTTCAGTGGCCAAATTGGTTGCGCAACGGGTGATAGAAACTCTACTTGTTGAACGACCTGAGGACAGAATAGTTGATATGTTCGCCTTTATTGGCAAAGTGGTTCATGATAATGTCAACCATGGTGTACATCCCGATTGTGGACGGCGTCGACGAGGTCCTTCAAGTCTTGCTTCGTGCCAAATCAAAATTGAGTGCGTATAGATCCTTCGCCCAATAACCTGTTGAACGAAAAGTGAGTTGGGAGTCTTCAGTCGTTTAATTACGCCGTGGTATGCCTCTCCTTCGCAAGCGTTGTCACTCAGTCGTTCGACACCGGCGAGATCCAAATGACGGTGAAGCTGAGTGTAAGGGAGCTAATTGATGATTCCTCTCCAGGTTTCGACATAGTAGACACGATCGTTGAATTTCAGCGAAAGAACCAGCTGAGCGTGGAAAACGGTCCTTCGTGATTTGGATTGAGCGTCCACGAGGCACAAGCGACGATACAGTATCGAAGGGCAGAAAGGAAAGAGACCAGCGGAAGTAGCATACGAATGGTCGAAAAAGAGGATGTCGTGGAGAGTTCAACTTGGACAGCCGACTCTCGCGCAGTCCAGTCATCTGTGAAGGAGAACGGGGCCGAGAAGAGCCATGTATTTTGACCGGATCGGGGAATTTGCCTTGAAGGAGAACGGGATTGCATGAAATGGTGTCGATAGGCATGCGCGCATAGGAAAAAGACCACAAAAGGATACATGTTCGGCATGGTGTATCTACTCCTTGACGGCACCCTCCTCGACGGCGAGGAACCCTGCCCGCTTTTCCTGCACGCGCGCAGCACGACGTTCGCGGGCGGCCTGAGTGAGGCAACGTCAGCGGGTGAAAACAGAGCAGGGGCGGACGACAAACCTTGTTCTTGACACGGCGGGCCTCCATCTGGTCGGTGAGGACCTTGGTGCGGCTCTTCTCGGCTTTCGCCTTGTGGATGTACTCCATGAGGACACGCTTGTTCTTGAAGACGTTACCCTTGGATTTTTGGTAGAGCGAGTGGTACCTGGACGGCGACGACGAGGAAAAGTTGGTCGCAGTTCGAGAAGGAAAGGGAAAAAGCGACGCACAGGTGCTTGTCGATCTTGCCCGCCTCTCTGTACTTGCGCAGCAACCGCCGGAGCACACGCTGCCGTCTCATCCAGAGGACCTTTGTCGGCATGCGCGCCTCGTTCGTACCCTTTCTCTTACCGGTACCGGTGTGCCGCCCCTTTCTCTTCGCGGCGAGCAGGGCCCGAGTTCGTGCGCGGGAATGGACGGTGGTGGGCTTCACGATGATATCGCCCTCCTTTATCAGCTTCTTAACGTGGGCGCGGGAGTTGGCATTTCCGATTTCCGACTGCTCGGCGGGGTTGAGCCAGATTTTGCGCTGCCCGACGCCCTTGACGGAGGCGGCGAGGCGTTTTTGTGAACGGAGATTAACTGCAATTTCTGTTACAAAAAGGCGGGGAGAACAGCGGAGAGCGTACCCATCGTCCGTGGTGGGTCTGTAAAGGGTCAGTAAGGGAGAATACAAAGAGAAAACGGAACTCGCCTTGAGGATATGAAGGCGGCGGTAGCGAGACGAGCTGATTCAGAACTGAGTAGTCTCACGTGCGTGCCCGGCATCTCGGCATTAACGGTCATGTGATGCCTGACGGAACAATGTGACTCGTACGCGTTCGGTGGGTTGAGAGTCATGCGGGGAGAGCTGAGACACAACAATCGTCGCAATTATTCTAATATACAAGTAGATGTAATAAATACCGAACAAAACAAATGCTCTATTTGCTTTGGAGGTGATTGTCGTAGCCCTTGAGCAGCAGTCGCTCAACCCACCCGCCTTCCGGAAACGCCTTCTCCCACTGGTTATGCAAATGCACACCAAATATGTTATGTAGGGCCTCATCAAGCTTCCCGCGCTCGGCCATACCACCATTCCACATGCCCATGCGGTTCCCGCGCACGTCGTCGGCCTCGAACGGGTCGGGCAGCCGGTTGTCCAGGCGGCAGGAGCGCGCATCGCTGAAGCAGAATGGCAGCACCTTGAATGGCGGAATACCACCGGCCACCAACGCGCGCCATAGCTTGAGGTAGAGGAGGGAGCCCCAGTCGGTACTGCCCGGTCGTGGTGCGTCCGCGGTCGACATGATGTGAAAAGCTTCACACAGGTATGGGGAGTGCTGCTTGAAGCGCATCAGCGCGCCGTTGAGCGGCTGGTAGAGTTTGTCTAACAAGAATCAGCAAGGGCCACAGGAAAAATGCCAAGGAACACGCACCATAGCAGTCCCACTGCGTGACGAATTCGTGTTCTAGGAGCGGGTCGAGGTCGCGCGTAAGTAATGAGTCCATGTCGACCCATACGCCGCCAAAGTTCCACAGCAATAACAGACGAACGAGGTCGCCGTCCACCCACGCCTTCTTGTCCTTCTGAACAAGTAGCGGACTTGCCTCGAGGTCTGTACCACGCGCCAAGGTCGGGATATCGACGACGCGCAGGGCGAACGAATGGGGGAAGGTGCTCTTGTATCTGTTTAAGATATCATTTGAGCCAAGGTCTCCGTTAGACCAAAGCACGAGTCGTGAGGTCGCGAGATTCTGCGTCGCAAAGAAGGACTTTAACATCCACTCCTGGCGCGGTCCAAACTCCGCGAGGTCGTTCCGCCAGTAGGTATGATATTGTGTGCGTTCATCTGGGGGAATGAACGCCATCGACGTGCGGGGCACCGACTGGATGGTTCCAGCAAAGTCGTAGCAGTCGATCCCCATTCGAAGGGACATGCCCGCCTGAACCTCCGTTCGTCGCGGGCCATGCAGACCGTCGGTGAGGTTATACGTGGGGCTGACCCGTGCCTCGTCAAAGCATCCGGAGAGACGAGGGACAGGGAATATTTGTTTCTGTGTCCAAGTGCGCGAGTAGAACGCCAACTCGATGTGCGGTTCATATAGGTAGAATCCGAGGAGAAGGAGGAGGGAAGCGGGAAGAATAAATTTGAGGAGGGTTATGATGGAGCGTGTCTTGAGGTGAAAATGGGACTGCTGGGAGTGACTCCGGGACCTTGGTCGAGGCAAGGTTATGGTATCATGCGATGGAAAATTGAGGTGATACGTGGAAGCAGAAGTAAAGGAGAATGGCGGGGAAGATGAGCGCGGTGAGTGGCGTTGACGAGGAGAAGAGTCGGGAAATGCGTACATCGGTAGGCGTTCATATCCGCCGCGACTCATCGAGGAGGGGAAGAAGCGTCACCTTTGAAATATAACACAACCACACAAATCAGACGCGTCTCCTTCAACCATCATCTCTAACTATGGATGTGCCTCTAGCCAAGCGGCGTCGCATAGACGAGTCAGATGCTACTCAAGCGCCTGTTACGCGATCCGCAGAATACTGGTTCGATGACGGGAATATCATTCTTCAGATCGAATCCACCCAGTTCCGCGTCGCAAAAAGCGTTCTCTCGATGCATTCATCCGTCTTCCGCGACATGTTTTCCCTGCCACCGTTTCCCGCCGACCCGGACGAGCCGACAGTGGAAGGCTGTCCAGTGGTCGTTCTTCCTGGCGATACGGCGCGAGACTGGGTCTTTCTGCTTGGAGCCATATATCCGCCGTGAGTACTACGAATACTGGACTAGTTCAACAAAACTTTCGCGTCTCTGATGATTCGATACGTAGAGGCTTCTCGGTCGAAGTACCTCGGCTCGAGGTCATTGCTGGGATCCTACGCCTGAGCAAAAAATATGATCTTCCCATCTTCCGCAAAGATTGCCTCCACCGCCTCGAGACAGAATTTCCATCAACCCTCGAGGGATTTGATAACATGGACAATTGGAAATGCGTCAGCGCTGAGGAAAACGTTTACGTTTTTCTTATATCCCTAGCCAGGGAAATCGGCCTGTATTCGATGTTACCCTTGTTATATTGCATAGCTATGACGGTTGAGACCGATATATATATGCCGAAGGTCAGTCGCCGGCGGAGAGCCCACCCAAGCTTTGCTCCAAATGCACCACTCATTTTTCTTTCTAGATTTTGAATCCAAACGACACAGACTTCACCGCCAGCGACCGATTAGCATGCTTGATGGGTTATACCAATCTGCTGAAACTACAGGCATCGACAACAATGGTGTGGCTTAACCTGAATGAACACCACATTCCATCTCCAGCCTGCCGTCAATCCTCCGCATGTGTCACCGCAGTCGAAGAGCTCATTCTTGAGATGTCCGACATTCGTCCTCCCGAACTATGGATTATCGATGACTGGATCAGAGACTGGGACAAGAGTGGGATGTGTAAACCGTGTCTGAAGAAGGCGAAGGAACTCTACGAGGCTGGCAGAAAGACCTGCTGGGCGCAACTGCCGGAGGCATTCGGGCTTCCTGACTGGAAAGAATTGAAGTCGATGGACTTTGAATGAAGGACTGTAACAAGGGCGACGTGAAATGGCAAACTGTAATTTCTTCATGTATACGACTGCCCCATAACCTGCTTATAACTCCCATCCGGCGCAATAAGCGCCGTATTCTGTGCACGCCCATGCGCGAGACTCAACAGCGCCGGGTCCTCTTGCTCCTGCGGCTCGCGCGCCAGTCGATCCCCGCGCGCGTGCAGCTGAGGCGCAGCTGGTCCCGTGTCGAGCTCGCCTCCCGCAGCGTCCGCTCATTAATAAAATGCGCCCTCGCCCACTCTTTGCGCGCGTTCCGCTCACTTTCTCCTCCTCCTCCTCCCCGTCTCTATGCCCGTCCCCATGACCGTTGTCATTCTCGCCGTCCGCACCGCCGGCCGCGCGATACGCGCGCAGTGTTGAGAATAGTAGGGTGGTCCCGACCGGTAGATGAATTTGCGGCGCGCCTCCTGCGATTTCGGCGTGATTATCGGTCGCGTCGAGGGAGAGCGCGCCGTTGGCTGAGAGGACGGAGACGATGTCGAGCGCGTACGCAAGGTCACGCGCAGATTGCGCAAATCTCGATGCACCACATTTTTTGTTAACTTGTACCACGTCCGAGAGACCAAGTGCAAGTCCGACATCTCGACTCGAACGAGGGCTGCTTCAAAAAAGGCCAAAGGGCAGTAGATTTATCCCTAGTTTATGTACGCGCTTCCGAACGCAAGTAAATCGAATGCCAGTTGAGATAGGGGCTAAGGAACGTAATGTGAATCAAGGAATATCCGAAATGGGGTAAGATTCCCACGAACGATTCCGCATTCTCCTCCGCCCTTCCTCGACGCCGGCACACTCAAGGTCAGTCCAGTCCTCCAAATAACTCGTCCATCCGCCTGGCAGCGTCCCTGCGGACCTTTGGATGTAATTTCAGGCGAAACGCTGCTGGGACGGGCTGGATGCGGCCTCGTCAATCTGGATGTAACGCTGACTCGAAATTTTTCATCTTCGTTTGTAGACCCGGACAAATGGCGACCACCAAGACCAAGGCTCCCAAGGGCAAGACCGCCACAAAATGTTGGGTTTCCGGTTGTTTCCAGGCGGGAATTGAGTTTGACCGAGTTTTCAGCAACAAAACCGTCGCCGAAGGACAGCAAGGCAAAGGCGGCAAAGAAGGCTGCGCTGCAAGGTGCCCACGGCCACGCCTCCCGCAAGACGCGCCATAGCGTCTCCTTCCACCGCCCCAAGACCCTCCGTCTCCCCCGCGAGCCCAAATACCCGCGCAAGTCGGTTCCTCATGCACCCCGCATGGACCAGTTCCGGACTATCGTCTCGTGCGTCCCCTTGCTCTCTTCTGCGCTCCTCTACTGACGTTGCAACCCTCAGTCCGCTAAACACCGAATCGGCAATGAAGAAGATCGAGGAGCACAACACCCTCGTCTTCATCGTCGACATCAAGTCGAACAAGCGGCAGATCAAGGACGCTGTCAAGAAGCTGTACGACGTCCAGGCCGCAAAGGTCAACACCCTCATCCGCCCCGATGGAAAGAAAAAGGCGTACGTCCGTCTCACCGCCGACCACGATGCCCTCGACGTCGCCAACAAGGTGCGTTGCCCGTCATCCCTCGCTGGTATCCCTACTGACGCAAAAACTAGATCGGCTTCATCTAGTGTAGAGAGCGGTAGTCTAGGCGCTATGGTCCATGTTTTATGCATTGAATGCTCCACGAAAACTAATACTATGCGCGGCGGGTGGTGGAAATGCATATCCCGGTGTGCGATCGTCGCTGAGCCTGCAGCGGCGGCCTTGTGAGGTCAACGTGTTCTTTTCAACGGACGTCATTGCCAGCCCGAACGCAACGTTCCTCTCTCGAGCTGTTCACTGTCCGATCGACTGTGTTATGCTCAACTTCTTGTGTTGTGCGACCGATCGCAGCGGACGCGTCTTGTCTGTCTGACCAGCACTGAATTCAGCTTTGACTTGTCCGGTCCAAATCGAGGACGAACACACTTACTCCGTCTCACCCACCCGCTGCCCAGCTAAGGGAACTGTCACGCCGGTCACGGTACGTGACTGATCGCGCTTTTAAGCGGAGATTGATCGTATTAAAGGAGCAGTTTCAACTTGGTTTAAACCACCACCACCAAAGGCACCGAGCCCCTCATGGAAGACGCCCCACAAACCAAACGTCGTCGTACAGACACGGACATCGACCCTGAAACCAAACCTGAGGCCGAAATGCCGCCTACTCGGTCTACGGAATACTGGTTCGACGACGGGAATATCATCCTTCAGGTCGAATCCACCCAATTCCGAATCTTTAGAGGCATACTCTCGCTACACTCGTCTGTCTTTCGCGACATGTTCACTATTCCACTTCCAAAAGACGAGCCGACGGTTGATGGCTGTCCAGTGGTCGTTCTCTCCGGTGATACGGCCGAGGATTGGGTTCTCTTCCTTGGAGTTATGTTTCCAAAGTGGGTATCGTGTGTGCCAACTAGTTTTGTATTTTGAAACAAAGTTCTCAGATACCATGCTGGAGAGCGCGCAACTGTCTTGCTTCTCCAGGCTCTCTTCCGACTGAGCAGAAAATATGATTTTGCTCTGTTTCGCAAAGAATGTGTTCGACGGCTAAAACAAGAGTTCCCATCCTTCACAGAGGACTCGGATGATGACCTCTCAGGATGGAAGCTATTAGATCCTGAGAACCAAGACATGTACCTCCCTCTCATATCGCTGGCCAGGGAAGTCGGTTTGCCCTCAATGCTTCCATTTGGCTACTGCTCGGTCATCAGCCTTTACGACGGCCCGGCAATGGAGAAGGTTGATCCACTTCCCTGTAACTTTGACTACCCCTTACTGACGAGTGTCTCAGGTCTTGGATCCAAGCGATCTGAGTGTGCACCCGACCGACCGACTTGCGTGTCTACTTGGTTATGCCAAGCTCTTGAAATTGCAGTCCACCACGATCTTAGAATGGCTCAATCTAGATGACGGATCTCCAGATCTCCCCGCCACAGATTGTGAAACGCCCGATGCATGCTGCGCTGCCGTCCGAAAGATCGCCTCCAACCCTGACCCTGGAGAAATATGTGTCCTCAAAGATTGGAATGCGGATTGGAATAACAAGATGTGTTCATGTTGTGAAGAGAGGGCGAAGAGCGTATACGCCGGAGGGAGGGAGGATTGCTGGGCTCAGCTACCGGATGTATTTGGTCTTCCGGACTGGGATGAGTTACAATCTCTCGATTTCGAATGAAAGGGACGAGGTGAGTACAATTCGAGCTATAATGTAACTCTATTGACTTTTCGTTTTCCCCAGTGAGCGTTCGCGAATCCATCAACACTCAGAGCTCTCCGAAATCTAACCAAAGGAACAGATAAATCATATTTCATCATGAAATGTATATAATAACCCAATCATTGAAGCGCAGAGCTTCGCGATATCTTCTACCGTTCGGGTGTTCCATGAATCTACGCCCCTCAACTGCGCTGCAAGAATCTCTGAAAGTCGTAGTCGACTTCAAGTTGATACCTGAAGCAAAATAACATTGGGGTTTGAATTTTCCTAACCAACCTCGGGCTTCTCGGCGTTGTTTCACTTTGACCTGAAGTCGTGGAATTAATTTCAAAGCGAGTTGAAACACAATACGGTATAAATTCAACTTCAAATTAAATACTCTGGACCGAAGCTCTCAGCGGCGTGAATGCATCGCATTTTCTGCACAAATCTTGAGGCGCAAATATGTTTGTTTTCCTCGATTCAAGCTCTAGCTCAGTGAGCTATACTCTTCCGTTTTGAGCGGAGACTCGGACGTAGTTGGGATATCCTAAATTCTCTCTACAACCCGTTGCCGCATCATCGATTCCAGTTTAAAAGGGAGGATGCGAAAGGTCAACCGTGAGAATTGAACCGCGGGAACTTGCCGGCATAACGAAAGCAGCACCACACAAATCAAACACTCTTTCACCCAAACCACTGACTTTATCATCGACCTCATGGAAGAGGCATCACGAAATAAACGCCGGCGTAAAGACACAGAGACTGGGACGGCACCAGAAAACCAGAAAACCCGCTCACGCGGTCCGCTGAATATTGGTTTGACGATGGGAACATCATCCTTCAGGTTGAATCCACTCAATTCCGCCTCGCGAAGACAATGCTCTCGATGCACTCTTCCGTCTTTCGCGACATGTTTACTCTGCCGCTTCCGCCCAATAATGAAGAGATGATCGAAAATTGCCCTGTCGTCGTTCTCTCTGGCGATACCGCGCAGGACTGGAGTCTTCTGCTTGAAGCTTTATTTCCAAAGTGAGCTACACCTTGATCGGAGTCCCGTTTGATTTTCCGAACGCGGGGGCAGATCATACTCCACGGAACTCCCGAACCTCGAGCTGCTTGCCGCCATGCTCAGGCTAGGCAAAAAATATGACTTCCCACGGTTTCGCGAAGATTCCGTTCGGTGGTTGAAACAAGACTTCTCTTCGACCCTAGAAGAGTACGACGAACACGACGCAGAGTTTAATTTCAAGCTTGAGGACACCACAAGCACATACCTCTTCATTGCGTCTTTGGCTAGAGAAATAGGTCTCCCCTCATTGCTCCCACTCTGTTATGCCGAGGTTGTGACGGACTACGAAGGTGAAGCTATGAAAAAAGTTAGTTCCACCTGCCCATGACCCAAATTTGGTGCCGATGCATTGTCTTCTTTTAGATCTTGGATCTAAACGATTCAAGCGTGAACACGATTGACCGACTCGCGTGTTTGGCTGGCCATCATAAGCTGCTGAATTTGCAGTCCACCACGATGTTTGCGTGGCTCGACCTGGATATGGAATCGGCGCATATACCCACCGAAAATTGTCGCCAATCTATAGCATGCGGCGCTGCGATTAAAAAGATCTTCATAGACATTTCACGCCAACACCCTCCCCCCATCATGATCCTTAATCCATGGGATAAAGATTGGGATGCGTCTCTGTGTTCATCTTGTAGAAAGAAGGCTAAGAAGCTCCACGATACCGGACGGGAGACGTGCTGGGAGGCGATGCCAGCTGCATTTGGTCTCCCTGAGTGGGCGGAGTTGAAATCTCTCGATTTCGAATGAAGCGACACGAGGTGAGGATGTACAATTCGAACCATAATGTAATTCTATTAACTCTGTTTTTTTTTCAGCGAGCGTCCGCGAAGGGGCCTAACGCAGAAATCTTTGTCGTCCAGCTGAAAGGAAGGACCAGATAAACCATACTTCCTTATGAACTGTATATAATAATGACCCAATCATTGAATCCAAGAGCTTCGCTTTATATAGGTCATCGAGAACGACTGTCTTCTCGCCCGGTATAAAGTCTGGTTTACGAGACTAGAGCTTCGCGATATCTTCGACCGTTTGCGTGTTTCGTGGATTAATCACATTTTCTGCGCAAGATATTTGAAGGAGCGATAATCTCAACAACAATTACCCGATTCTGGTCAACTCGAAGCCTTGACCCGTGCGCCGCCTCGAGTGATTTCTTTTCCTCAGTGCAGCTGGTAATGATACAACCTAAAGTATTAAATACATTGTCAAAGAGTCGGGTTCGTTAGATCTTCAGCACCAAGACGAGCAGGCCAATTTCTACGCCAGCGACCACCGTGGCCACCGCAATTACGATCCAGCCAGCGGTGACGAAAGGGCGTCCGAATATGCGGGTGTTCTCTTGGCCCTTTGTGCGAATCACACCGCGCGGCGGACGCTGAGGAGGGGCACCGGAGCTTTCGGGCTTGTCATCGTCGGCAAAGTCGTGCCACGAGTGACGCGAACGCAGGAATGCAAGAACGTAGAGCGCTGATCCCAGGATGGCGAACAGGAGGCCGACTGGATGTTCGTCAAAGTTGGCACCAGTGATGGAGAGGATACTGACTGCGGTAAAAACGGTCGTCAAAAAGGCGTAAAATTGTTAGCGAGTATCCGAGATTGCTTAATGCTGTACGGCCGTATGCGCCGTGAAATGTTCGTTGGCGGGCGCGCAACTCAACAAGCTCAGTCAGATCCGTAGCCTGGAAGGAGTTGACGCGGTGACCACTATTTACGCCAGTGAGCAAAAGGTTGAATCCAGGGACCAGAGAATTGACCGATAACGATGGTTCATTTCTCAAGTCGCGGTGCGGAAGCAAGAGCCAAGTTTGGCATCAGCGTGTGGGCCAAACAACGCGCTCCGTCTTTCACCTTTACAATATTGGTTTTCCAGAGTCCCTCTCTCCTTGGCCACAATGACGAAAGCATACTTGATGACCAGTCTCATCGAAAAGGTGTCGTTCCTCCTTGCCCGCTCACTGCGCTGTCTGACTCAAATGTGCACCGCTTCAGATGCAGTCGCCCGACCAGGACTTTCGGTAAATATGAACCCTGGCCCAGTGCATTTCTCACCCGATAAATAATCTGCGTACAGATTCATGGGCCTCAATGACTTGATGACCGAGATCAAGCAGGATCAGGCTTGCTTTGTCGGAGACGAGGGTGTCGAGAATAAGGTCCTCACCCAGGTTCTGGCTCTCGTGGAGGACAAGATATCCGAAGTCAAGAACCAGGCCGTCAAATGGTGCGCTCACCTAAAGCCACTGACCGTTCTCTTTCCTCATAGCGTGGCGTTAGTCTAGGTCAATTGATCAAGATTATCCGCCAGACGCAGATGGAGACGGTCGTGGACAAGCTTATCGAGTTTTCGGGTGGCCAGGACGAGGAACTACGTGATATTTCTGGCCTTGGTCTCTCGACTTGCTTCCCAATTCTCGTTGTGGCGCTTATTTTTGTGTTTTAGCGCTCAAGACAATCACCGCAGAACTCCCTCCGGACGGCAAGATTGCGGCGACTGCCTGCGCCAAATTGACTCCCAAATTGCTGGGTCAAATTTCCAACGTGCGTTTTATCGAGTGGCCATTAATTTGTACGCGTAATCTTATCTGCATTAGCCGACGACCCCTCCCGAGGCCCTCGTCGAAACCCTTGCCATCCTCTCGATCCTTATTTCGCGTTTCCCCGCGCATCTCTCCAGTGCTACCCTCTCTCCGCAACCTCTCAC
The DNA here is from genome assembly GCA_029378385.1 of Mycena metata. Taxonomy (NCBI): domain Eukaryota; kingdom Fungi; phylum Basidiomycota; class Agaricomycetes; order Agaricales; family Mycenaceae; genus Mycena; species Mycena metata. The sequence goes on along the minus strand of JARKIB010000589.1, from coordinate 32,305 downwards.
GGTCCTTGCGCCTCTCCTCGTCCACGCCCGGCCCGTCGTCCGCAAGCGCGCTATTATCACTCTCGCACAGTTCGTGCCCATCTCACAGAGCTACCTCTTCACGGACCTTCTCGCCACGCATGTCTTCCCCTTCCTCGCGTCGAATGCCAACCTCGAGAGGCAGCGCACGACCGTGCATCTCGTTGCTGCGGTTGCGCGTACGGCACCCACCCAAATCGCCCCCGTCCTCGCTGAGATCGTTCCGGGTGTGCTCAAGGCCGTGCAGCGTGATGACGATGAGCTGCGCGAGGGAAGTCTGCAGGTAAACATCTCCCTGCTAATCAATATGCCAATTCCACTGACTCATTTGACTGCAGGCGCTCGAAGCCCTGTTGTTACGGTGTCCGACGGAGATCACGCCTTATGTGGGCCCGATTGTGCAGGCGGGCAGCCAGTACATCAAATACGATCCTGTATGTTATCGAGCTCTTGGCCAAGATAATCCTCTTAGAAATGTTCGCAGAATTACGCTGGCGACGATGACGAGGATGAGGAAATGGCGGACGCGGATGACGACGACGACGACGAGGCCGCCGAGCTGGATGAGTGGGTTTTCTTACTTGCTTCGTCGGACCGTTCTCAAATCCTCGACTCAGATATTCCGACGACGAGGACACTTCCTATAAAATCCGTCGCTCGGCAACGAAATTGCTTGCTGCCATCGTAGGCACGCGTCCAGAACTTCTTTCCACAATCTACAAGGACGTCTCCCCCGTCCTCATCTCCCGCTTCGGCGACCGTGAACAAACCGTACGCCTCGAAGTTTGGGCCACTTACGTCGTGCTCCTCAACCAGACCGCCGTCTACGGTGGCCTCCCACAAAGCAAGGAGGATTCTTCGTTAAAACGCAAGCGTGATCCTGAAACTATGGACGTCGAGGAGGGACCATATAGCTTGCTCAAGGCTCAAGTCCCTGCGATGTCTAAAGCTCTGCTCAACCAACTCAAATCGCCCAAAACTCCCCCCGCGACCCTCCAAGCCGGCTTTGCCCTCCTCCACGCATTGCTCGACGTCCTCCCCGGCTCCCTCACAAGCCAGGTGACATCCATTACCGCGACCTCCAAGTCCATCCTCTCCCAACCCCCGTCCACCTCCACCTCGGCCCTCCACCTCGCGTGTCTCTCCTTCCTCGCCCTCTTCTTTGCCTCGCACTCCCCGCCGACATTTGCGCCCTCGCTCCCATCCCTCACACCCGCGCTCCTCCGCAGCCTCGGCGAGCGCCACCCCCGAGTCGCCTCTGAGACCTTCCGCGTCTTCTCCGCGCTCCTCAACGCGCTCAAGCCTGTCAAGGCCGGCGGCGAGTGGCCCGAAGCCGTCTACGAGCAGGCCGTCGCGCGCCTCAGCGCGCACGACACCGACGCGGAAGTGCGCGCCTGCGCTGAGACCTGCATCGGTGACTTATGGGTCTGTGCGACGGACGTCGTGCGTGGACGGGACCGCCGCGAGTGGGAGGCGATTTGCCGCACGGGGGCAAAGTCCGACGGCGCGGTCAAGGTCGTCACGCGTGTTGCGCGAGAGGTGCCGGGAGCGCTCGGAGATGAGTGGGTGAATGGATGTGTTGAGTGGGCGATGGGCCTGCTGAAACGCGGCGGGCGGGCGGGCAAGATGGAGGTTTTCCAGGGCCTAGATGTTTTGCTGCGCAGGTGAACCGTCTTCCTCCCTTTTGAAATGCAGCTTTTGACCCCGACGGTAGTTACACCGCAGGCGTCCCCGCGGCGCTTCCACCCGCTCTAGTGCCCCAGATCAAGACCTTCCTCTCCACCAGCGACATCCCCCTGCTTTCTCAGGGCCTCTCGCTCCTGGCGCTCCTACTAGAGCTCGCCCCAAAGACGACATTCCCCGAGATCGAGAGCGACCTGCTCCCCGACGTCTACCGCATCGCGCACTCGCCCCTCGTGTCCGGCGCCGCTCTCGACTCCCTCTTGGCGTTCTGCGGTGCTCTTGTGCACGCTGACGATCAGATCGCGACGCACTTGGTCCCCAATCTTGTCATTGCGGTCGAAAAGGCTCCACGGGCGGACGCAAGCCCGAACAATGTCGCCAAGGCTGTTGCACAGATCGTTCGGAGCCAGCAGGCGATTGCTGCTGGTACGATTGCTCAGTACGCGAAGAACATCAAGGCATGTTGATTTCTCCTTCGTTCACCGGGTCGTAACTAATCGAGTTGACTTCTGCAGAAAACTTCAAAGGCAAAGCCTTCGACCGTTGTCCTCAGTCTCCTCATCCTTGGCGAGCTGGGACGATTCATGTGCGTATTTTTCGTCGACGCGTTTCTCTGTGCTGACGCGTTTACCCACAGCGATATGTCGAACCAGCAAGAAATTTTCCGGGATGCGATCGAGCACTTTGCTTCAGAACAAGAGGAAATTCGAGCCGCCGCCTCTTTCGCAGCTGGCAATATTGCGATCGGAAGCTTGCAGCAGTTCTTACCTGCCATCGTCAAAATCGTTAAGAGCGACGCCAAGAAGAGGCTGTTGTCGCTCCACGCTCTCAAAGAGGCACGTCTTTCATCTGTACTTCTGTTTACTGGCAGATTCTGATACAGGAATCCAGGTCGTTACCCACTGCTCGCAAGGGCAATTAGAGGGTGTCGCTGATATGCTTTGGGTGCCGCTGTTCGAGAACTCGGAAAACTCGGAGGAGACCACCAGGAACGTGGCTGCCGCCTGTCTCGGAAAGCTCGCAACGACCCACCCGTCGCGATACCTTCCGCAGCTCCATGTATTGGTCTTTACTTTGCCGTTAGGTTTTTGTTGACTTTGTTCTAGGCCCGTGTCGCAGACCCCAACGCCGCCTCGCGGGCCACAGTCGTGTCCGCCATCCGCTATACTTTCGCGGAGACCTCGGTGTCGTACGACGAGCTGCTCGCACCGCTCCTGGTCGACTTTTTGTCGCTCATGCTTGATCCGGACTTGGCATGTCGCGTCCATCTACCCGTTCTCTGCCTCCGTTAATATTTTCTCTGCAGACTGTCCGTCGTCTCGCGCTCTCCGCTCTGAACTCTGCGGCACGGACGAAGCCCCACTTGATTCGGGAGCATCTGCCGGCCCTTTTGCCGAGCCTGTACAAGGAGACCGTCATCAATCCCGATCTCATCCGCACCGTGCAGATGGGCCCGTGGACGCACAAGGTCGACGACGGTTTGGACGCTCGCAAAACCGCATACGAGACTCTATACACTCTGGTACAGTGATTTCTCAGCATCTTTGTATTCCTCTAACGCGCCTCCACTAGCTCGACACCTGTTTGGCCAAGCTCGACCTACCGACTTTCCTGGGCCGCGTGTTGCCAGGCCTGGCGGATGATTCGGACGAGATCAAGGTCATCTCGCATATGGTGCTCTTCAGGCTGTCGCAGGTCGCACCTGCTGCCGTGTCGCAGAAATTGGATGAAGCTACGCCGGAGCTGGAGAAGACGATGAAGGGCGCGACGGTGACCAAAGACACCGTCAAGCAGGATTTGGAGCGCGCTGCAGAGTTGCAGCGTAGTGCTCTACGTGCTGTAGCTGCACTGAGCAGGATCGGGACCGGCGCTTCACCTCGCTTTGACGCGTTTGTGGAGGAGCTGAAGAAGAACCCTCAATGGGGGAACGAGTTCAAGGAATTGGCTGCTCAGTCGGCGTAAATGTGTATCAAATACTTGTGTTCCTAATGAAGAAACTGAACTTGGATCGTAATTGCCGTTTTCCTCCGTCCCTCTTTCTTTTGTTTGGTCTTTCCGCGATCACGTGTCATCACCGCCACCGAACACAAATCACGCCGCTCGCCTCAGTCGTTCTGCTGTCTCTTGCCACCGCTCTCCTCGTCCTGTAACACCTAGCTGTACCATACACGATGCAGAGCCCTGGGACTTCTCAATTCCAGCAGACGTCCGCAGAGAGCTTCGAGGCGAGCCTGATGGCTGGCGGATACGGCGTATATGTGCGCTTCGCGGGATTATCGTCGTGCTGGTTCTGACTTGCCAACGATTCAGAAAACGACCGAGTGGGTTCGCCAGCCACAGTTTACTGGGGAATTTGCTGCTCCGCCACCCGGACCGTCCAGGCCTCCGATCTTCAAAAAGGTCGAGGTCGCGCCACCGCTGACGGAGAAACAAAGACGCAAGAAGCGGCGGGTGGAGAAGTTTCGGAATGGCGGGAGTGGACCCCCACAGCGCCTTTTCGTGGGCGAGGTGAAAGGGATCGGGAGAGTGATACTCAACGAGACGCCACATAACGGTGTGCCTTGCCCCGTTCGTATTCTCATGCCAGGAAATACTCAAATTTTGCCATCCAGGGATATACACCGATGCGACGGCGGCGGCAGCAGCTAGACGACCTGCCGAAGAACGAAGACGGAAGAAAGCAGCAGCAGACTTTGCAGCAAAGGAGCGCGAGAGGAAGGAACGCGAGATGACATTTGAAGACGGGCTGCCGACGCAGCCTAATTGGCCAGACGACGATTTTCCGTGGCGGCTGCGAGAGGAACGGCGAGTGAAGCTCCAGAAGCAGGATCTGGAACTTAAGATGCGCTATATTGAGGAGTTTTTCGCCCAGGATACGGAGGACGAGGAGTTGGAAGATGCGGTGGGAAGGTCTCTGATTGAACGAGAACAAGCAGCTCGTGATGTATAATCTTGTTCTCTTACTGCAATGTCTGAAATTTCGGTGTCGAGTATGCAGTGCCGGATGACCGTCTATGTGCGAGGCATTATTGGACCCCTTGCCCTCCTCTCCCTTAAATTTCCTGGCCTGCTGTTGACCATCCCGACCATCATTCAGTTCGGCCTTTTGCGATCCTGGTCTTAGCACCGACGACCCATATTCTGCCTGGAATGAACCAGGACCGATCGCGCCTGTTTGCTGGTGAGCTACTTGACATTAGATGAAGGTCTCATCTGTCGGTGATTGTTCTGTTGTTCCTGGATTGTTCCGGAAACCCTTGGCCCTTGGGAAACAGACGATTGAATTGAATAGCACCTAGGTCGTCATGATCGTGTAAAATTGGGGCGAGACATCGGGACCTTCAAGAGCCCAATTTACTCGCGGTGAAGTATAGTTCTGGTCTTCAGGTCGTTCCACCACTTCACCACACGAACTGAACAAATGTTGAATTCTTGCAAAATATGAAGGTTACGATTCCGAAACGCACGCAGTCAAGTCCCAATTCGGACTAGTTCCTGCGATATCTCACCAACCTCACACTCTTCGATCGACAGTCGTCAGCCATTTTGCGTGAAGACTTGAAGTGACCTGGTCTATATTACACGCAACATCTCGGTATTCCGGTGCTTAGACCTGGGCTCTGAGCTCCCGAGACTTTCCCCTGCGCGGCCGTCGATGCATGCCATGTCCTCCAAAGTCATTCCGGATTTTCACGCAGATCCGGAGTCTTCCGGAGTCGTCTGATCGAAATCTGAAACGCCTAGGCGACTCGTCGACACCAAATGGTCCGAAGAACTTACCCCGCTAAGTTACCCCGCACTTTTGCGCGTCATATTAGCCGCAAGGATGACTGAACACGTGAATTTCCCCCCGTTTTCTTCACCATCCCCTGGTTTCACGACCCACCCTCGAAAACGGTGGTGCCGGCCACCCACGGCCACCCAATAGTCTGAAAACATCATGCATCCCATGAATACGGCACCTCTGCCGGACGTGAACGACGACATCGCTGAAACGTCGGGAAGCCTTACAAAGTCTTTGCTGCCCCACTAACCACTTCGCTCGCAATTTTAGCTTGCGGACTAATGTAGGTTCATCCCAACCTTGTCCCAACCTCAGTCTATGTGCTTGGCTCATTATTCGCAGTATGTCGGCTTCGCCGCCTTTTCTATCTTAATTTGGGATCACGTCGACACCTTTACGACCGAAGTGCCATAGCTTTAATCCTCCTCCATCTGAGATGCTAATATTGTCGCAGGTGAAGTATATATGGAAAGGGCAGAAAGGAATCAGTGAGAAAATATCCGATGGCCCGAGTAGATTACTGACTCGCTTCAACAGTTGCGTACTTGTTCCTCCTCGTCAGTGCGGGTATTATCTTGCGACTTTATTCTGATGTGTGTAAAGAACCGCTACTTGACGCCGCTTGGGTTCATGGTTAACCTGTTCGGTATGCATTCCATGTTTCATGCGTATTCCAGCTCCCTGATCACCTCGGCGTTTAGCGTACTTGTCGCCCGTATGGACAGGCCAGGTATGTCCTCTAAGGTTATGAAATATCCCTCGCCAATGACCCTTTCTCAGCGATGCAAACACTTCATCCGTTTCGAGGGCGCAATGACCGTAATCGGGATACATGTCGTTGCGATAATGATGCTCCTACGGTGAGCTTTTTTCCTTCAGCCGATATCTTTGGTTCTAAGTGCAATTTCAGCATCAAAGCCCTATACTCAACCCAACGCATAGTCGTTGGTTGTGTCTTTCTGCTTTTCATGATTATGTTCGTCGTGAACGCATGGCTCCTGACGCGAGGGCAACGTGAGTCAAAATCTGCTCCTGCCTTGCTCTTATCTCATACGGCGCATCCAGCGGTTGAGCACAATCCACACTCCGGCGTGCGCGGTGTGTACTTCTCTCGTCTTTATCTTGGTTCACAGCTTGACGAACGTCTAGCGTGCACGATGATATTCCCGCCCTCTTTGTGGGTTTCCTTGACCTTAAGAAGAAAATCAGGCTCACTGTTTTCAGGAGCGTTATCGCGTCTTCGTCAGCGTGGCTGCCTCTGCTCTACGACTCCGTTATCTTGGTGTTGACACTCATGAAAACGGTACCTTTGGTCGGCAAAAGAAAGGGAACATTCATGGTTAAGCGTCTACTTGAAGATGGAATTCTTTATTATACGTTAGTACATACGACTTCTTCCACTTGCCTCTCTTTCTGAACGAATTCCGCAGTGCCATCTTTTCAGTCACGCTAGTCCTGACGATCATGATTATTTCGGCACCCCCAGGTTGATCCTCTTCGCTCTCGATCTTCGTCGTCTCATCTATCTCCTTTGCAGGGTTAAAAAATATTGCAGCCCAGTATGTCCTGTTTCTTCCTCCTTGAAATAGTCATTGAACACCGTTCGCTGTAGACTTGAACTCCTGTAAGTTTTTTTCGCCGCTCTCGTAAGAATGCGAATCCTAACTCGGCTTAGGGTCACTGTGAGGAATTATCTTGCATATTATCGACTCATTTCGACGCGGAACTTCGCAGGTCACTATGATGTCTCGCATAACATTGAACCTCAAGAAATGCGCGCAGAAGCGGCTGGAGAGTACCATTCTACAGGATCCAGGGCCGATTGTTTTCCAAACATTGTCCAGCCCCATTCGCATGGAGAGTTATCGAAACCCTGGCGATTGGTGAACGAAGTCGTGTACAGCGGTGTTCCACATGTTGTTGTACAACAGTATTAATCTTTCTTAGCTCGGTCTTCACTGTCTTTACGTTCGGTTTCTACATCGAATCGGTGATCAGTGGTGCCAAAATCAGCCCTCGTTTGGCGCAGGCCAGAACAACCACTGATAACCTACATTGTCAAGTAACATCCCGATTGGGCACTCAACGCTTTCGGCCCAAAAAGGCAGAATCCCCGCAAGTGCGCATAAACGCCCGGTGAAAGAGGCACACCCAATTCGCTCAATAATAGAATCCACGAAATCCTTTTTCTCGTATCCTTAAATTAATTACCCTTACCCACCGAAATCTAACATACCGTTCCGCCTATTTAAAGGCGTTCCACGCCTCATTCAACGCCCCAAACACCCCATTCGCGATCATCCGCTGCTCCAACGTTGAATTGTTCGTGTTAAGCTGAACAGATAGCGTCAGCACCACACCCCCGAATTCAAAAGGAATAGGACAACACACCTTATCGGGATGCAGCTTCGCAATCGCCTTGACGTATCGCACCTTGACCTGCCCGGGCGTCACCAGATCTTTCATCCCGCTCGGCGCGAGCCCAATCTCCGGCCAAAGGACGATATCGAGGGAGGCAAGCAATGCGCGGATGTTGGTCTCTTTGCCGCCCTTCCACGCGAGCAGCCGTCCGTCGACAGTGTCTTTGAGCGCGTGCTTGGCGAGGTCCTCCTCCTCCGCCGCGGTAACCGCCTGCCGGAACTTTGTGAGAGCCTCCGAGGGAGGAAGGGAGCCGGCGCGCGCAGGGGGGCGTGTTTGTGGCTTGGGTTTCGGCTTTGGCGGTGCGGGAGCAGAAGACGAAGACGCAACAGGCGCCGCCATCTTCCGACACCGCCCCGCACCCCGCACCCCCTCGTCCCGGTCGGCCGTCTTTGCCCACCCAGCCCCGGCAACCTTTTCCCAATCCCGTCCCGCCTCCTCCCACCGTTCCCTCCCCTCCCGCGCCTCCGCACGGCGCTTCCACCCCTCCACGACCTCCCGCCCCAGCTCCACCTCGACGTCTTCCGCCCGCACAGTCTCGGCACCAACGGCCCGACTCCCCCCAACCGTGCAAATCCCCTCCACCTCCTCCACGTCACCCTCGACGCCCCGGAAATCGCCCTCCTTGATCCTCGCGCTAGCCCGTGCATTCAACAACGGCGCGCGCAGCACATGCGCCGTCGGCAGCGCGTCGATGGCGAGTGTGAAGGAAGTGAGCGCGGCGCCGTACTGACCGAGCGCGATCTTCTCGTTCGCAGCGGCGGCGTGCGCGCGCGAGGCGCGCAGCGCGGATGGGGGGAGGGGGATGTGCGGGCGCGGAGGGGCGGCGGGGGTTGGTGCGGCGCGAGGAGCAGCCACAGCGGGAGGAGGCGCCTGGGAGGATGGCTTGCCGTGGCGGAAGCGCGAGACGTACGGTTTGGACTGTGCTGGGGCAGGAGCGGGTACGGGCGCGTCACCGAACAAATCGCCAACCGGCGGCTCGGGCGCAGGAGCCGACTTTCTAGATTTCGGCGCTCCTGCTGCTTCATCATCGTCGTCCTTCCACCCACCGGCACCAGAATTTCCCCACCCATCGTCCTTCCTCTGCGCGCCGTCCTCATCCGCAAACAACGTCTCACCATCCTCCCGCGCGCGTCGTCCAGCACGCGCACTCGGTCCCGCTTCCTCTGGTTCCTCGCGGTCCTCCGTCATCCACTTCGGTCTGGCTCTACCGCCTGCGCCCGCCGCCGTTCTCCCACTCGCACTACCACGCTCCCGCTCTCCACTCCTGCCGGACGTCGCCTCCTCCCCGCCCATGCGCTCCTCATAAACCTTCTGTACCTGCGCCTTGCCCTGCAACCACGCGCGCTCCGCATTCTTGAACAGACTAAATCCGAGCTCCGACGTCCTCGCAAGTATATCGCTCTGTATCGTGGGCGTCGTCGTGCGCTCCCTTTCCCTCTCTCGCCCGCCGTCCCTTTGTGCCCCGGCCTCACGCTCAGCGGCGGGCATTCGCCTCGGCGGGAGTGGCGGCGTTGCACCCCGACTTGCACCGTTGCCGCGCGGCGGCGTTCCGCGCCTCGAATTCCCGTTACTACCTCCCTCCGCACCCCCCGTCGACGCGAGGAGCGCGTCGATTGCAGCCTGCACGTCCCACGTCCCATCACGGTACACGTCTGCGAGTGCGCCGCGCGACTGGGGGATTGAGAATCCCATCTCGATGAGCTGGCCGAGAACGTGCGGAGGCGGGGAGGCGGAGCGGCCCTGTGCGGGCTGTGGCTTTCGGCGCGGAGCGGGAGCCGCGGGGGAAGGGGTGTCGCGCGCGGGAAGTTGGGGTGTGGACTGCGGCGTACGAAACTTGTAAACGTAATGTAGAGAGGGCAGAGCGTACAGCTACGCACCCGACGAGACGAAATTGCCTCCACAGGCTTGCCCAAATCGCCTAGCAAGTCGAAATTATCATCCCCGTTTGCGTTGGCATTTGCGTTATCTTCCCGATCGCCAAAATCAAAACCCGTGCTCGGAGACGCGTACCGCGCCGGTGGAGATGGTTTTGAGGAGGCGAAATCGTCGAGCTGGTCCCATAGCGCGGCTTGCGGCTTTTGCTGGGGCGGAGATGTCGATTTTGGAGGCGGTTGGTCGAAACCAAAGATAGGATCTTCATCGAATACGAGAGCGGGCGAGGGCGATTTCTTGGTCGTCGGCGCGGGTACGGGGGCGGACGCGAAGCCCCAGTCGTCGTCGTCCAATAGCCCGCCACCGGTCTGCGGCGTAGCTGTGGCTGCGGCGGACATCGATGGCCCAGCCGCGAGACTGTCGAGTCCATCCCATGCAGACGGAGCAGCCTTAGGTGGTGGCACGCTGGCCTTGCGCAGACGCTCCTCCTCGACCCGCTTGGCGCGTTCCGCGATAGTCATGTTGGCCATTCCGTTGCCATTTGACGCCAGCGGACCGCCCAGAAGACTACTGAATGCGTCGCCACCAGAACTAGAAGATTGAGACGGTTTTTGTTGGGCCACAGGGCGCGTGTTGGGTGTAATTGGGCGGGAATTGGACGGCGTAGACGCTGATGACAGCATCGCGAATACATCGTTCTGCGGGCGACGAGCGATATTACTTGGTTGGGGGGAGGCTGTACCGAGTTTCTGCGGGGCTGGCTTTGCGGGGGCCGTGGTGTTCCATAGCTCTGCAAATGAATCTGACATGGTCACTGTGCGGAAGCAAGGAAGCAGAACCGAAAATCGGGTGATGACACTGATGAGATAGTTGATCTCATTACAACTTTTTACTTCCTTACAAGAAGAATTAGCTATAACTAGTAACACCTCTCAATTAATGGTTAAAAGATATATCAATATCTCTGGCGCTCGCTACCTACAGTTAACGTGCACTGTGACTGTGTTTCGTTCTTTCCCGTCTCCGAAAAGATATACCAACACCGCCCGTGCTCGGCGGAGGAGATGGGAAGAGAGTTGGTGATTTCGAGAAAGAATGAAGAGTTGCGCGGAGAGGTGGAGGTGTATCCCCGCACATCGTTCGAATTCTGTGGGTCCATTCATTCGAAATCAAGAGATTTCAATTCTTCCCAGTCCGGAAGGCCGAATGCTGCTGACAACTGCTCCCAACACGTCTCCCGTCCAGTGTCATAGATCCCCTTGGCCTTCTTTTTACAATGTGAACACATCTCGCCATCCCAGTCTTCGTTCCAGTCATGGAGGATCCAGATATCAGGAGGGCGTCGTGCAAGAATAGCAAGGGCAAAATCTTTGATCGCAGCCCTGCAGGCCACAGGGTCAGTACAAGTCGAGGAGGGCAATTTGGGTGGATTTGCGTCCAAGTCAAGCCACGCGAACATCGTGGTCGACTCCAATTCCCCAAGTTTGGCGTAGCCTAGGAGACATGCAAGTCGGTCAATCGTGCCTAGCGCCGGATTTTCCGGATCCAAGATCTAGGACGGTCGAAGTCAGGGTAACATAGAAAAGCTAAAAGGATCTGGAACCAACTTTCGCCATGTACGACTGTTTGCTAACCACAGCATTAGAGTATAATGGAGGAAGAACCGAGAAGAGACCAATTTCTCTGGCCAAAGATATAAGAGGAAGAAGCAGGGTTCCGTCTTCATCCTCGGAAAAGATGTAAGTCCACCCTGATGAGAGTTGACACTGCTCGGCGAACGATGCAGGAAACTCCTTCTTGAACCGGCGGACGCAATCTTTGCGAAACCGAGGGAAATCATATTTTTTGCTCAGTCGTAACATGGCCGCAAAAAGGTCAAAATTTGGGGGGTCCTCTGTATAGTGCCTGAGGAGGTAGTTTTAAAAAGCCGGTCAAAATTAGATATCGGTACTCACTTGGGAAATATGGCTCCGAGGAAAAGAACCCAATCTTGCGCTGTATCGCCTTGGAGAACGACTATAGGGCAACCCTCAATCGTAGGCTCATTGACCGGAAGCGGCAGTGAAAACATATCGCGAAAGACAGAAGAGTGCATGGAAAGAACGCTCTTCGCGAGTCGGAATTGGGTGGATTCGACTTGGAGGATGATGTTCCCGTCGTCAAACCAGTATTCCGTCGATCGGGTGAGGGGAATCTCGGGAGGTTCAGGCTCGGACTGGGCGTCTGTGTGACGCCGTTTGGTTCGTGGCGGCATGTTTTCCATGCCTTCCATCCTATGGTTGCTTTGAAAGAGAGAACGCGTTTGATGTGTGGTGTTGCTTGACATGATGCGAACAACTCTCACGGTTCGATTCTGTCTCCAAGATAAAATTAAAAATTGTCGGACTGCATTATTCGGAGGTTGCATGGGGCGACACGTAAGCGAGAACCAAAGTCGAATGAACGCGGATTGGAGGAGCAGAAAGTCAAACATCTTCGCAGCACAGACAATCTCATAATTGGAGTACGGGTTTTTTTACTCCTGCCTCTTGTATATCTCCAAAAAGCTTACTTCATTGAAGTTGCGAGGCTATGCAAAATCTTTCACAACTTGGTGCTTTGCCAGCTCTGCTGCGCGAGGCCAATAAAGGGTGAGTTGCTCGTTGGAACGTTCAGTCTTGACCGTCGGCGGGGAGCGGGATAGTGAGCATGTCGCGTGAATTCGACCTGAAGGAGGATATTCCTGTCGTCGAACCAGTAGCCCGTGGACCGAGTGAGAGGTGTTTCGGGTTCGGTCTCAGTGCCGATGTCCGTGTCTGTGCGACGCCGTTTAGGTCGTGGTGCGTCTCCCATGCTCGATGGCGGTGGTTTGAAACAAGTTTTGCGTGGAACTGTTTAACCTGATGCCAACGACTCTCACACGGTTCGTTGTTCGGCCTCCCATTTCTATTTTCTACCTTCCAATGCCCGGTAAAATCTTAAGGATTGCTTGGAAATCAAGCGTGCATCCAGGCTCTGAATGAAAGACCTATTGCCGACGTTCATCACCAATAACACTAGGACTCCTGAGGTTGGACGGAGCGCAAATATGTTTTAGTATAAGATCGAGACGCAGTCTGAGAGACCTAGCACGCGCATTCGGAGTCGGAAAGATGCAAAATTCAAATTGGAGAACACCTATAGTTCGATATTTGTACCGCAGTTCAACCTTTTGTTCTTTGAAATCTGATGACCAGTCACAGGTGGTTGGGGAAGAAAGGAAAGACTTGGGAAGAGAGCTGAGGTTTCCTGGAGATGAACGAATAAATATGGAGACGTTTACGACTGATGTTTTGTTCACCTCGTTTCCAACGATGTCGGCACATTCACTCGAAATCAAGAGTATCCAGCTCCTCCCAGTCCGGGAGACCGAATACAGCCGGTAGCTGCTGCCAACATGTCTCCCGTCCGGCGTCGTAGATGTCCTTCGCCTTCTTTCGACAAGGGCGACATATGCCATCCTCCCAATTCTTGCGCCACTCATGGAGAATCCAGAACTGCGGATGAGGGTTGAAGAGTCGAAAGAAGACCTTCACTACGGCGGCGTTGCATGCAACGCGGTCGTTACAGGTTTCAGAGGGTATTTCTCGGGGCTCTACTTCACAGTTAAGCCATGCGAACATTGTCGTGGACTCCAATTTCAAGAGTCTGGCATGACCGATTAAGCACGCAAGTCGGTCGGTCGCGTTTACACTCCGGTCGTCTGGATCTAAGATCTGAGAGAAGATGAGTTACGAGGAATTTCAAGCAGGCTGATCAAAACCAACTTTTGTCATGGATAAATTCTCGTCACCCCCGACAACCAAGCAATAGGTCAATGGAAGTATGGAGGGTAGACCGATTTCTCTAGCCAATGATACGACCGAGAGGAGTATTTCTTCATTCCCAAGGGTGAGGAAAGTCCACCCGGCTGAGACCTTATTATACTCAGCGAGGGATGTAGGAAACTCTTCCTTGAGCCGGCGGACACATTCTTTGCGGAACAGAGGGAAATCGTATTTTTTACTGAGCCGGAGCATGGCCGCGACAAGTCTGAATGGTGGTAGTTCGGTAGAGAAGGATCTGTTTCATTGCTGGGCAAGGAAGACAGGGTCAGTCAGCGGCCACTCACTTTGGGAAAATGACTCCGAGGAGAAGAGTCCAGTCCTGCGCCGTATCGCCGGGAAGAACGACCACCGGGGGAGTAGGCTCGTCTTTCGGAAGTGGAATAGTGAACATGTCGCGAAAGACGGAGGAGTGCATAGAGAGTATGCTCTTCAGAAGCCGGAATTGCGTCGATTCGACTTGAAGGACGATATCCCCGCCGTCGAACCAGTATTCCGTGGACCGGGTGAGCGGGGGCGCGGGAGGGTCAGGCTCGGATCCAGCGTCAGTCTCTGTGCGACGCCGTTTCGGTGGTGGAGCGGTTTCCATAAGCTTGAGGGTGGTAGTCTCTCAAAGACGGACACTTCAACGATCAAGCTCAGAACTCGCTTGTTGAATGAGGGTTGTGGTTTTGAACGAGGACGCGTTTGATTAATATTTTTGATGTGGTGCTGTCACGGTTGATCTGCCTGATCGGAAATTGCCTGTTCGAACGCTATTTCATGGAAGTTTGCGCGCAAAAATCCACTGAGCAGCAAGGTCCGTAGAGCGGGGTAATAAAATTAGATAGATCGTGTCAATGATGGTGGCTACACTAAGGTAAGTAAATACTCGTCGTCTACGCGCTTTTGCTGGCCTTGGGCTTCTTCGTCGCCTTGGCCTTTTTAGTAGCGGCAGTGGTTGCTGCCGGCTTCGCCGCCTTGGGCGTAGGAGCCTCGTACAGCCCCGACGACGTGCCGTTCGCACGCGCCTGAGCCTGCTGCGCGAGCATTTCAAGTGTCCCCGGCTGGGCCGGCTTGACGGGGGATGATGTGGGCGGGGCGGGCGTCTTTAGCGGCGTAAACTTTGCACTAGCGTTGGGCGGGACGTAGTGTGGCACGGGCTTTGCGGCCGGACTTGCCATGGCCCCGGCCTCACGACCTTGACTTCCTTGCACAAAGAAGTATCGGAAGGTGTCGCGGACCGTGGGCGGCGGGGGTCCAGGCAAAGCTTTCCAGGGAGGGATGCCCAACGCCGCGCGGACGGAGGGGACGCGGAAGAGAAGCGCTTGGAGGACGGCGGTGGCGCTGGTTACGAAGAGGGACAGCATAAGTCCCTGGGAGGAATGAGCGCTCATTGCAACGATGTGAGGGAAGGAGATAGATAGATACAGACCGATGGGAAGGTGGACATCCAGTATATGGCGAGGATGCTGACAACACGGAAAATGTTCATAACGTGGCCCATCATGGGACGACTCGTATCCATGTCCCTCATGCCCACCTATTTCGTTCATGTTAGAGAGAGAACGTAAGAATGCGAGTGGTCACAACCGTAATCATTGCATTCCCGGAAATGGCGACGAGTGCGGGGAGGATAAAGTACGGGCCCGGGGCTGTCAAGTCCGGGAGGAGGTCGAACCCGCTCTGGGTGAACTGCATGACGGGGAGCTCGCACATCTTCTTGATGCCGAAAAACATGCCCAAGGAGACGGGGAACTGTACGACGGGCGCCATCAGCCCGAGCATCGACACGCCGGCCTCGTTCCGAATCCTCGAAGCCTGCAGTGCGGCGCGCTGTGCAGCGACCGTGTCGCCTGTCGCGCGGGCCACCTGGAGCGCCTCGTTCGCAGCGGTCATTTCTGCATTGACGGGCCGCAGGCGAGCGGAGTTGCGCATTCCGATGACAGTCAAGGGGAAGAGGATCACGCGCCAGAACAGCGTCGCAACGATGAAGGTGTAGAACCACGGCAGGCCAGTCAAGATGTGTGTGAGCTCGAAGGTGTATTGGACGAGGCCCGCAGGTGTCCAGCTGCAGAACCCGAGTGCCTGGAGATCTCCGTGTTGCAGGGGGGGCATGGACGCGACGACGGTGTCTACGAAACCTGGGTCCGGAATCAGCTCAGACCCAGTTGATACGAGGCCTTCCTCTAGTGAAGGTGTCGGTGGTTGTTCCAGCGCCGTTGTTGGTGGTATTGGAGGCGGAATAACAGTACTTGAGCTCCAACGGGTATTCCGCCATCGTGTATCATCAAGTTGCGGTCTCTAGATGAACTCAGCAATCAAGTGAGTAGACCCGTAGAGTCCTACCTGGATTCGGTACAGATTAATTGTCGACAAGAGTCTATGGCGCGGTATTGGCAGCACCAGTATCGGGCTACAGTCGCGGTGAGTTTTTCCACTTGCAAACGTGTAGGGAAACCAACCTCCTCGCCGATGCGAGCCTCAGAGAGCCCCGAAATGCGGCGAACGAAGCCATTTGAGCAAAGCCAAAAAATCGCGTGTGGTCACGGTCACGCCGGGCCGGTGTTTGGTGGTGCTTGGCTGGAGCTTTGGCTGGTCTGCTTCCTCCCATGGCAGCTGTGATGGAGGAAGACATGATCGCAATCGCCTTCGTCGTCGACTCGTCCGTCGCCCTCGCCTCCCAATGGCCCACCATAATGCCATCATATATTATGCCCATGTTGCGCCGTATTGGCGAAACAAATCCACAAAGCAACAAGGTCACTTCAAACACCGTCGTTCAACTGAATTTCCTCTCATTTAACGCAGCAATTTCGCGCCGCGTTCATCACCTATGGCACCCAGGGAACCCCCCTCGTCTGCAAGAACTTCTTCAGCGACCTCATGATGGTTATACAAGTCATTCGCGAGGATACAAACAAACTCGGTATGGGCCTGACTTCTTGTGGCGGAGACACGGGCATGGCCGCACTAGAGGGCTTTGTCGCTGCGCTCGAAGTAATGCGTGGTGCTCTTCCTTCTGTTCCATTGTGCTGACCCTTCTTTAGTTGTTCGATATTCTACGACAGAGTCCACAAAGCAAGAACTCGCCGTCCCCCCCGGTCTATCACATCTTCCATGTTGCTGCCGCCATGCCTGACACCTCGGAGCGGCCTCAGTGTAATCTATCTCCTGCATTAGACTCTGTTACCTGGGCTTCATTACCTTTGGAAATGAAAAAGGTATGTGATTTCCGCCAGTTCAAAGTCCCTCAACTAATCGAGCGTAGCGAAACATACACCTTAGTACAATCAGCACTCGGCCAAAACTTCCTAAATTCGCAGAGTTGCACTCTGTATGCCGTTACCTTGCCCGCCACGATTCATTCTCACACATTTTTAGAATTCGTCTCTAGTCCCGCCTTGGTTTAGTGTACGGCCCCAAGATACGGTGCTACTGGCAGGTTACACGGCTCTTCAACAGAAAGGTGCCCTTCACAGCTTGTCGTCCTTGATTGGCATGTTAAGATTCATGTAGGAATTAAACGCCCGGGTGATCCTATGACTACCACCCCAGATCCCAAGCGAGCCAAGATATCTCCCCCAAACACCAACTCCCCAAAGACCACTCAAACCTCTCCCGTTCCTGCCAGGGTAAAAACCCCAGCTACTGCTTCGACACCCACACCTCTAGCCCCGATGCGCATCCCGACGCCGGCCACGGCACCACCACTGACCAACAATCCGATGGTTCCACCTCAGGCGGCGCCAGCGCCGGTATCTGTGCCCGCGCCCGCGCCCCCACCAACAGGTCCGCCCCCACCAACAGGTCCACCCAACCCCATGCAGTTTCCCCAGCAGCGACTGTTGCAAATCCAAAACGCGCTCCGTCAAACGGAGCAGCCGGTGCTCGCACTTAAGGCGGCCATCACCGAGGCGCGTGCAAAGGGGGACACGCAGACGGTGGAGAACCTGATGGTGCAATTTACGGAGAAGAACAACGCGTATCTCAAGTTGAAGGGGAACATACAGGCGATGCTGGCACAGCAGCGCGCGGCATATGCGCACGCGCAGCAGATGATGGCGACGCAGCAGGGGCAGGCGGCGTTGGCTAATGCGAATGCGAATGCGCAGAACGCCCAGAATGCTCAGCAGGGGCAGCATGCGGCACTAGGGCAGCCGCCGAATCAACAAGGGCAAGGACTTGGGCAACAGATGCAGCAGATGCACCCAGGACGACAAGCACCCCAGCCGCCAGGGCCATCACAGATGGGTCAAATAGATCAAGCGTCGGTGGGGCAGGACGAGCAGATGTCTGGTCCTGATAATAGCGGGTTCGGGAACCCGATGATGCAGTCGTCGTCGTCGTCTCAACTCCCGCCGCCGCCGTCACAACCCATCCCGACGCAAAATTCGCCCAGTCTTGGGCACATGCGCTCGTTGAGCGGCGGAGGCCCGGGGCCCGGACAGACCCCGCGAAACAGCATGATGCCCATGAATATGAACCCGGGCCCGATGGCCACGTCGCCGTTGTTAAATCAGCAGATGCAGAAGATGATCGAGCAGAAGGAGCGTGCGAGGCAGAATACGGCTGCGATCAAGCAGAATAGCATGCCGGTGTGGCAGGGACTGATGACCTGGTCGGGACTCAATCCGGCGGGTACGGCGCGGGAGGTTTCGAGTTTTGTTATCGCGAGTAGCGTGTCGCGCGAGGCTTGGTTTGTGTTTTCTCGAGCGTGTTTGGTTTTCGAGCTCATTTTCTCTGTTTGTAGTCACGCGGAAACGTGGCCGAAGAGCTTGACCGTTTCAATCGCTGAGAAACCTGCGGTATCGATCCGAGACCTGCAGGTCTGGATGAAGCGGGTCGAACCCGTCTTGTGCACGTTCCGAGCCAACCCCCTTGCGGAGAACGCCGTACACAACGAGATGGCGTACAAGGCCCTCGTTGCAATGCTCATCACTAAGAACCTCGTACGGGTCCCCATATTCCTTCTATCCCTATTTCTCATTTACATTTACAGTATTACGTCGCGTCGTGGACGCTGCCAAACGGTAAACACTCCAACAACGTGCTGTTCTTCCCCGTGCACAACGCGGGCTTGGTCGGCGCGTTTTTCCCGTTGAACGGCATGCCGGACCTTCCGCAGGAGCTCCCCGGAAATAATCCCCCGAGCATCATCCCGAATCCAACACCGCCCGCCAATCCAGCGGCACCAGCGCCAGGACCGAATCCATTCCCGCCGCAGCTAACTGCTGCGACGGGCGCGCAATTGGTGCAGCAGCTCAACAACGTCCTGACGACGAACGGGGTCGTTGCGCCACCGGCGTTTATCGCGTCGCTCGCGAAGATGAACCCGGTAGAGCGGAATGGGATGATGCTAAAGATTATACGTACAGGACAAGAGCAGCGGAGGCAAAAGGCTGCCGCCGCCGCTGCGGCGGCCGGTGGTGTCCCACCGGGCGGGATGGGCGCGGGGAGTTCGAATGTGCCGCCAGGGATGGGGATGCCGATGGGGATGATGCAGCAGATGGGTCAGCAAATGGGCCAGCAGCAGCAGCAGCAGCAGCAACAGCAGCAACATATGCAGAACCAGCAGCAGCAGTCGGATGGCATGGGTGGATTTAATAATGGTCAGTTTGGCTTGGGCGCTGGGATGGGCGGTGGTGGGATGGCTGGGGGCGGGATGTTCTCAGATATGGGCTTGCAACGGACGACGGGCAATGGTGGCGGGGGCGGCGCGGTCAGTTACGAGATGATGCAAAGCTTCATGTCAAGAAATCAAGAACTGGGCGGCGGAGGCGGTATATAGCTTCTTCCTTATCATTACAATGTAGTTCTCATCTTATTCCTGCTTCATTTGTATAATACGCAATGCAATGCTCATCAGACTGGTCTTGGCTTTCAATCGTTGTTGTGTACAATTGTGAAATCGAATATACAAATGATTCTCAGATCCTTTACTTCTCTGCGAGATTCAAGTCAGCCAGGTCCACAACGCGCAGCTGAAACCAAACTTACTCAATCCCAACTTGAGCCACTTTGGAATCTTCTTCTCTGTTGAACTCGATGACTGTGCTCTCTGCGAACTCGATGCGGATGGTGCGGAGGATGGCGATGGCGCGTCAGAGGGTGGAGGGACTGGAAGGTCAATCGCCTGCGAGAGTACCTCGGGCGCTAAGGGCGCTGGCATGTCGGAGCCTGTGGACAGGGTCAGAGCAACAAACACAAAGTCTGCCGGAACATACCATTGAGGGCACGAGCCTCCTCGTGCGCAGCGTCCTCAAACCGCAGAAGGAGCACCGACGACGGAGCCAGATACAGCTCCGCCAACGTTAGATCGCGCACCGAGGGATCCGATACCTTGAGGTCGCGTTTCGGTGGTTGATCTAGGCGGAGATGGGCAGTTTGCTAGCGACGGCGAAACAGGGGGACGTACACAGTACGAATTTGACCGGCTTGACGTCGTCTCTTAGGGAGGCTCGCACGAATGCGTACACCACGCGTATCTTGCTGCTCGAGGCAAACACCTTTTCCAGCTGCGTACGGTCTGTGAACCGGATACGGATCGTTGTCTTTGCAATGGATTGTGAACACAGGGGATGGGACGACGGAGCGAACGCACGTTTGGCCATCGATCGCGTTTCGATTTCTCTGCGGCGTCGCGCACGGCACGGAGCTGTAAAGGCGCATTGGCGAGCGCCTGGGTTCTTGCGGCAAGTGTGCTTTGAGCAAGTTTGAGATCCGTCGGAGTTGGGTTGAAGTAGTCGTCAGAAAGCGGAGCTATGTTGCTTGTAAGTCGCGATATCGCGCATGAAAACTCTCTTACGCGGCGCGGCAGTCGAGGACGAGGGCTTGTAAACTTTGAAGGACGACGTAGGGATTGGGGTCACTTCGGGAGTCGATTCAAATGGTGTATTATTATCTATGGGGACCTCAGACGGTGGGGCTGCGCTAGCTGCGGCTGGGGGCGGGGCGGATTCGGACATTGGACAAAATACTACAACAATTCAGAGACGTATTACACAGGATTCGAGGGACGTGGAATGCTCCTCACATCTATTGACGTGTACAGAGTGGAATACTGGAGAGAAAGGTCAGTAGGTTGTACGACAACGGCGAAGAGCGGAAGAAAAGTCAGACAAAAAGTAGTTGTCTCATAGCGCGCATCCCAGGACAGCCGGCGAGCCGTCCCTTTGGTATGAGACACGCGGAAAATCGAACGCAAATTACAAGAAAACATCATGAAACGAAGAAGGGAAGAGGCTTACCAAAAATCCAAAGATGAGGGAGGAAAGAAAGAAAGGTGTGTGGCGTTTGTTTGGCGCAGTCGTAGATATGCAACACCGGTAAACACGAAGCGTTTCAACCTTTGTTTTCTTTCACCACGATGCCTCACCAGCACGACGCGCACTGCGGGCACGAGAGCACTGACCACGACCACGACCACGACTCCTCAGATCTCGGCCCAAAAGACAATTTATTTTCTCAGATTGACCGCGACAATGTCGTCGCGTTGAATGCTTCTGGTTCTGGATCCACGGTTATCAAGCCCTGGCATGAGCGTCTGGATGAAGCAAAGGTCTCCAGTCTCTTTTTTAACGGACGCGTCTCATTCTCGTCCCTCAGTCCATTGAGTCCGATGCAGACGACCAAATGTTGGCGCCATCATCTTGACGCTGAAGCTCGTTTTTGAACTTTTCCAGGATCATACGCATCCCCTTTACGAGCTCCGTGAAGCTACGCTCTCTCCTTCTGAAGACAGGGCCCACAGATCAAACGCCATCGAAAGTGGTTCTGGTAGGATACAAGTACCCTACAATGCGTGTTCTTTCTTCTGACACAATGACGCGTAGTTTTCCAACGAAGAAAGTTTCGATTTCGAGGACATTGCAGACAAAACGCCCACCCAAGAGTTCGTCGTTGCCCAAGGTCGCGACGTCGGTGAATACTCCCTTCGGTATGCGCCGTGTTTTCGCGATTTTCAAGTACATCTTTCCTAATTAGGATACATGCGGTAGAACCGCGAAATTCTCCAACGTCTCTTCTATTTCCTTGTTCTTCCCTCAATCCCAAGGCGCCGATACGACGCAGATATATTATGTCGGCTTCTTGGGCCACTGGACGGAGGTGGGTCGCGTCTACGTTTCACCATCGCCCGCGTCTAATTGTTGCTTAGCGCAAATCGAGCGCGCCGGTGACTGTCTATGAAACCCAGGCCAACTTGGCGGACCACGAGAAAATCCAGGGGACCGATGGAGGGCTGAGTTCGCCGCAGGTTTGA
Source organism: Mycena metata (assembly GCA_029378385.1). Taxonomy (NCBI): domain Eukaryota; kingdom Fungi; phylum Basidiomycota; class Agaricomycetes; order Agaricales; family Mycenaceae; genus Mycena; species Mycena metata. Next base: position 10,443 of record JARKIB010000589.1, on the reverse strand, counting down.
TTCAAGTCGAAAGTCACGAGTTGTCAACGCAAACGAAACAAACAAAATGTATCATAGTTGTACATGTCAGTCCTACTTCTTGCAATTAATACTCTGTGTATAAGAGCAAAGGACGGCTTAAGGGTGATTTTGGCAAGATGCGACATTTACGTACAACCATCATCGACCCCTGTTTGTGTGCACAAGAGCACATGGCACCGATTCCATCTAATCAAGGCCACCATCTCCCTCAATGTCCGCACAGGAAGCCATCCCAGTTTACACCAACCTCAAGGACCTTTACGCAAGCTTGGGCACCTCTCTAAACCACGCGGAACGATGGAGCAACCTTGCGACAGAGTTCGAGACGCGATTTGGCAAGAAACCGACCTATATCGCACGAGCACCAGGTCGCGTCAAGTAAGTGGGGTGTCTAAAGTTACTTTCATGGGTCTCACGTCGATCTAGTCTAATCGGTGAGCCCAAAACTGTGAAAACTGAATCGCACTAGACGTTTGTAGGCGAGCACATCGATTACGCGCTCTTCGGCGTTCTCCCCGCTGCAATCGAGCGGGATATTCTCGTCGCATGCGCGCCCCGCGAGGTACCCCCGACTTCTCCGACCGACGAGACCCACCATGCTCCGGGCAGCGTTGTTGCTGAGAACCTGCACCCGAAATACACCCGCCAAGTGTTCGCCCCGGCACCAAAGCCCAAGGTGGACGACGAGGTACACGTTGAGGGCTGGCATCTGGATATTCCCCAGGAGCTACGGTGGGAGAACTACGTCAAGGCGGGCTATTATGTGCGGCCATTCGATGAATCATCCAATGTAGTTTTCTGATTAGGACACCAGGGTGTTTTGGAGGAGTACTTCACTGGAGCGGGTGCACAGCCCATTCCTGTGGACCTGCTGGTGACCGGCTCCGTTCCCGCAGGGTCCGGCCTCTCGTCGAGTGCTGCCATGGTCGTCGCGAGCACCCTGGCCTTCCTGGCGATCAACGGAAAGGTAGGAGAGCTTCTCTGTTCAAAAAGTCATGTGTATTAACCACCGGGGAGTACAGTTGGAAGGCACAGAAGAAAAGGTTGCGAAAGGTGAACTGGTCAAAATGTCCATGGAGAATGAGAAGCGAGTCGGTACGTTTTCGTTCTCCATGACACTCTTCCGAAAATAATATAATACCAGGTGTTAACAGCGGAGGGTAAGCCTTTTCCCATTTCATCGCATTCCCTAACCCGCCGTAGTATGGACCAGGCCGCCTCGGTCATGTCCGTTCCCTCCTCCGTCTTGTACATCACCTTCTATCCGTCTCTAACTGCCTCCCCCACACCGCTTCCAAGCAAGTAACTCTCCCTGCATTTCATCCTTGCGCTGATTCTTCTCAGCCGGCGCTGTTCTCGTCTGCGCCCACTCCCTCAAAGTCTCCGATAAAGCCCTCACCGCCAAACGCGGCTACAACCTCCGCGTGGTCGAGACCCTGGTCGGCGCGCGCGCTCTCGCACGCACGCTCAACGTCCCCGTCGGTGCGCGCGAGAAGATCACTTTCCGCGAGGTCGTGGGCAAGTTCGTCGACGAGCCGGACGTGGGCAAGGGCGGTGCGGGGATGCCAGTGCCCGCACTGATGGATGTGTTGCGCCGCATGGAGACGGCGGTGGACGCGCTCAAGCCGCCGAATTCCACGGATCCGGAGTTTGGTGCGACGATGGAGGAGATGATTTTGCTGTCGGGGCTGTCGGCGGAGGAGTTCCACGAAGTATATATGTCGTGGGTCGAAGGCTGGTCCGCTCTCCCAGCTCATATGCTTGAAGCGCTGACGGAATTCGCGGTGTAGTGGACGCCACGCACTTCAAGCTCTATAAGCGCGCGAAACATGTCTACTCCGAGGCGCTCCGCGTGCTGCAGTTCCGGCAGCTCTGCCTCGACACGGCGGCGGCGGGCGACGCGGGCGATAATGTCGCCGTCCTGAAGCAGCTCGGAACGCTCATGAACGAGTCGCAGACGAGCTGCGCAGATGACTTTGAGTGCTCCTGCGAGGAGCTCGACCAGCTCACTCAGCTCGCGCGCGACGCGGGCGCGTATGGGAGCCGGCTTACTGGTGCGCCAAATCCCCTACTTCGTCCCTTCTACTGATTGAAACTATCATGCAGGCGCGGGCTGGGGTGGCTGCACAGTATCACTGGTACCCGAAGGCGAAGTCGACGCGTTCATCAAGAAGATCAGCGAGACCTACCCGCCGTACAAGGGTCTCGAGGGTGAAGCCCTGAGTGAAGTGATATTTGCGACGAGGCCCAGTACCGGGGCATGTGGTGCGTTGTTCCGTTACCTTTCAAGTTTAGCCTGATCCTGACTTTCCTGTAGTGTACAAGTTTGATTAAAGGAAAAGTTCCTCTGTATTATTGTATTGGGAGAAAACAGAATAGGGCCGAGAAAATGTTACGATCAGATCTTTTTCACCCCAGCCATGACTGCTTTACCGTCACAAAAGAGGCGCATCTTCGACTCACCAATAATAATAATAATAAAACTACGCCCCAGCGCAAGCGCATTCCCAAGCGGGTCGACGTCGACGATAAGGACGAGCGGATAGGACAACGCAGAAGGGAGAATGGCTCGTTAAAACATGCACCGCAGGCGCACAGCACCCTCCGCGCAAGAAGGCGCGGACGCCCGGGCAAAGGTTGGCATTCAGGAGCACCGAAAGCAGTTGCCCATTGCCAAAGGTAGGTTGCGTGCTGCATTGCAAGAAGCACGGTTAATTCTATATGCAGGCAAGGACGCGCTGGTGCAGGAAATTACAACCAACGACGTGAATGTGCTGCTCAGCGAAACAGGCGCAGGGAAGGCGACCCGTCGCCGCGTAGCTTCAACTGCTAATTTATTTTGGATGGTATATTTACACCGCGTACACAGGTCCCACAATACCTCCTCGAAGCGGGATTCGCAGACGCGGGGATGACTGGCGTCACGCAGGGGCGCAAAGTGGCGGCCACCGAGCTCGCCGCGCGCGTGTCCATCGAGCAGGGCACCCCGCTCGGCGGGCTCATCGGCTACGGGATCGGTTTCGACGAGAAGTCCAGCGCTGCTACACGCGACCGACGGGATGCTCACGCGTGAGCTGCTGGGGGACCCGCTCCTGAGCAAGTACGCGGTGATTATTGTGGATGAGGCGCATGAGCGCACGCTGCCGTCGGATCTGCTGCTCGCGAATTTGAAGTCCATATTACTGGAGCGGAATGGGAATGGAGAGGGGAAGCCGCAGGTGAATGGGAAGGGGAAGGAACGTGAGAAGGAGAGGAATCCGCTCAAGGTGGTGATTATGAGCGCGACGCTCGACACGGAGAAATTTAGTCAGTTCTTTTCAAAGTGCGTGCTGCGTCTTCAGCCTGGTAGGGAGCTGCGTATGCTAATTCTACGTGCAGCGCGAAAATCATCTACGTCAAGGGTCGAAGCACCCTGTCAAGATCTTCCACGCCGCGCAGGGCCAAACCGACTACGTTGATGCCGCCTTGCGCACCTTTTTCCAGGTTCACGTCGATCAACCGCCGGGCAACGTCATATTCCTCCCCGGGCAAAAGGACATCGAGTCGCTCGAATTGTCCATCCAGATGTTTGCGCGCCAGCTCCCCCCGGGCCACGAAGAGGTGCTCACCGTGTCCATGTACGCGGCGCTCTCCGGCGCGCAGCTGCACCGCACCTTCGCCCCGACCCCGCGCAAAACACGCAAGTGCATCCTCGCGACGAATATCGCGGAGACGTCGATTACGATTCCGGGCGTGCGGTATGTGATTGGTACGGGGAAGGTGAAGGAGAACCTGGAGAAGAGATACCTTGTGGGGAGCACGGGTGGAGGTCAGAGGATAGCTGTCTGGGGGTTAGGTTGTGGCTAATGTGTGCGGTGCAGGCTTTGACACGCTGTTGAAGCGGGATAACAACAAGTCGAACGCGATGCAGCGCGCTGGACGGGCGGGAAGCGAGGGACCGGGGTTCTGCTATCGGCTCTACACGGAGGACGTGTTTCTAAGGATGGCGGCGGTGTCAAGACTTGGGAAAAAACATGAGAAACTAGTCAGAAAGTCGTGACACCTTTCAGCCACCGCATAGCCTCAATGGTTGCTCACCCTTTCTCGTGTCGCTACGGATCAGGCTCCAACAACTTTTCCGTCCGCAGTCTACAGCAGGTTCCCGGCACTGTTGCCGTCGGTAGCTATAGGTGAAGGAAGCAGCGGTCTCTTCGGAATTCGAAGATTTCGCGGCGGCCGTCCGACTCTTGTCTATGCTTATATCGTGAGCTATAGGGGTGGGGGGGGGGGTGTTGTTTTCCGCAGCTGGCTAGCTCATCAAAGGTGTTATATCGGAGATTCAAACTGAAGGCATCTATATCTAGCCCAGGAGTTCTTATCCAATGCCGGAGACCCCACTCACGCTGGCGGAGAAGGCCTTACGATTAACTGGTATAAGGTTAAGCTAAAGTTGGAACAGGATTTCGCAGCCTCGATACCAAGGACGTCGACGGTGCGTCAACAAAGCTAGTCACATTCAGATCATCTAGATCTGCAGCCCTTCCATAACATTAACATCCCACAGGTTTTTTTGTTGTTGTTGCATGCTAGTATAGCACTACAGTGGCGGCAAAGAGTTCTGTCCGAAGCCGTTTGGGCTCATTTCTTGACCGAATTCATCCAAATAAAATGCTACCATGTACTACTCTTGATTCCACGATGATTAGTGCAGTTTGAACCATACGATACCTGTTCCATTCCTTCAGAATAAAAAGAATGAGGGATTTCAGAGAAATCGAGATTCTAAAATCATGTTGAATGAAAAAACGGTCTATACAGCATGAAAGTACTCGTAAAGGAGACCCCAGTACCATTTTACTTGACTCAATTTGATAGGCATTTGAGCTCACAATATCCGTCGCAAATCTGGCATTTTGGCTCAAAATGATCGAAAATTGCTCTAAAACACAAAAAATGGCCAACTTGCAGGCTCCGCGGTGAGCTCAAATGCCTATCAAATTGAGTCAGGTAAAATGGGGGGGGTTTTTTTTTTTTTTTTTCCCTTCATTGTTATTTGCCCCTCGCCCTGTACGGCATGGTAGGCATACTTCTACACACTGTATGTACTTGCTAGTAGGTGTATTGCTGAAAGTGTCGTGTGTCTGCGAAAACTTGTCCAATCGTCCAACATAGGACGAATGGACGGACGCACAAAGTGCGCAATAAGAGCGGTCTGAGCACCTAGGAGTAATGTAAGTGGTGTGCAGAAGTAAAGTAAAAGTATAGGCCCCCCGGAGGTGGGCACTGGTGAGTAGAGTAAAGGAATGGAAAGGGGGAGGGCATATGCATGTGAACTACTAGGCAGCTACTGGGGAGCGAGGGGTTCGGGGTTTGGCGACGTAGTATGAATAGTGTATGACACGGTATGTGCCAAACCCGTGGTATCACGGGTACGGGTACGGGTTGAGGATTTTCCAAACCTGTAAATACCGCCACCCGTAGGTTTACTGTACCCGTAATACCACGGTTTCAACACATACCGCGGGTACGGTATTACCGCGCGGTATACCGCCATTTTCAACGGTTTCGTGTTTTCTTTTCCTTGTATATGCATGCCTTCAACTACATCAAACACCATTTGAACCACTACAAGGCTGCTTATCTGAGTTATATAGAGCTTGATCTGATTATTCATTAAGTGCATAGAGGGAGAAAGAGAGTGGTTAACGGTGCAACTAGTCTAAGTAGCTAAGATGCCGGCATGGCAGTAACTGGGCACATGAATAACTAGCATATGGTACGACGGTGACGGCCAAAGCAAGGACAAGGGGAAGGATATGGAAATAGGTGTATGGGCATACACAGCAGAGTCGTCGCAAACACGAATTCTTCTCGATCACGAGCTTGCATTCAGCACCTTCACATGCGCCACGAGCAGCTTGTTCATCTTGTACTCGCTCAGCTACAGCCTAGCCACACATCAATACCCCCGTAGGAAGCAAAGGTAGCACGGGCATCCCATCCCCCACATCCGCAAGGAAGAAAGGCTCGGCAGGGCGTTGCGCTAATCACGTCGTCGATGCCAGCGAATGTGGGTCCCCGGATGCGTCGTAGAGGAGTGCCAGTCTGCGCATTCACTGTGTGTGGGCAGGGGAGCCGTGCCGGATATGCATGTTGGATGTTCTCACATTTCATGGTGTTTAATGTGTGCGTGTATCTGCGAGTCTTCTCCGGCGATGTTACTATGGCCCCTTCGCCGACCCGCTCTCCGTAGAGTGATCCTTTTCGCTATCCGGTGGTGTTCCCTCTTCTTTTAACCTCCTCTTCCTATGAAATGCCGACACTAACCTTCATCGCTTTCCCCAGCTCTAATCCGGCTAGCTTGAAGACATGGAGATCATTTACCAGGTTGGCTGGGACGTGAAGGAGAAGGTAGTTTCTAGAGTACAGAAGAAGATGGAAATACCGGGATGGCTTACTATACATTATTTTGTACTCACTTGATTCTCCAGCAAAGCCATTTGATTCCTATGGTTCCCAACCTTCTGCTGAATGCTGTCAAGAATTTCTCGAAAAAAAAAAACAAGCTGGGAAAATTTGGCTGAAATGTTCCTGGTACCCGTGGTTAATACCGCGGTTAATTGGTGGTATACCGCGGTACTGCAACCCGCGGGTCGGTAGGGTCTACCGCGGTTCCATACCCGTGACACCGTACCCGTTTCATAACGGGTACGGTGTCACGGGTCACGGGTACGGTAGAAGCTGGAGACACCCGCGGTAATACCCGTGTCATTCACTAAGTATGAAACATGGCATCAAGACCCAAAAATGAGGGCGCCGTTCTTCACGAGGAAGTCTGCATCGCCTTTAGAGGCCACGGATATTCGGAGCGGGACTTGCTTCTTTGGCGGTGAGCCATCGCTTTCATTGACTAAAACCTTGATGCCCTCCATGGTACCGTTAAATCCCCCACGATGAAGCCACTCTGCGACGCCACCAATGCCGTCATCAAAGTCTGGTTTCGTACGCATGAGGGGAACGGGGACATTGTGGACGACCACCGAGTGCCAGCGGTCGCCGTGATCAACCCGTGGAGGTGGGTGCTGTTTTGAAAGCCGGAGCAACGGCTGCAGCGCCCCCCATATTATGGGCACATGGCCATGACTGAGTCGGGTGTGAAGGCGGGGGAGTGCATGAAGTGCAATGTTAAGTTGCCAATCTGTGTCCATTGTATCCCATCGAGGAGAAGGCCAGCAGCACTGATAGGTTCGTTCAGCGCAGCAAAGAGGACCGAGGGGTGGGGGTGAATTTGGGGAGCATCGGTGTTGAGATTAAAGCGAAATATAAGGTCGGGGGGTGGTCGACAGGGGGGAGGTACGGACAGCATCGCAATCTGCTCGTGGACGCCTTCGACTTTTGTTTCTACAGCCATGATTGAAATTGGTTCCGTATTCGGTGGTTGCACGTGGTCCTCGGCTACGGCTTGTACATACGTGGCGGCTCGGACTTTTGTGGGGGTCGATGGTGAAGCGTCTGGGGGTGGCGTCGGGCTCGGGGTCAGAGTGGGAGGGCACGGCAGAGGCATCGGTGTCCGGCGAGCCAGGGCCTGAAGGACCTGGCTTGTGTGATCGGTAAAGGTCGGAGTGTGGGCAGTGTCGAGGATGATCATGAGCGTCGCAAGTGCAGAGTCTAGTAATGACTCCAGGCGGTGGTAGTGGGCAGAGAGGAGGTCTTTTGGTTGGCCTGCTGGTATGGGGGTCGTAGATGGGGCAGCGGGCACCGGTAGGTCGGTCGGTGCCCATTGGTCATGGTGGTTGCAGTGTGAGAACATCTGTCGGGGTAAAATGGTACTGGGGTCTCCTTTACGAGTACTTTCATGCTGTATAGACCGTTTTTTCATTCAACATGATTTTAGAATCTCGATTTCTCTGAAATCCCTCATTATTTTTATTCTGAAGGAACGGAACAGGTGTCGTATGGTTCAAACTGCACTGATCATCGTGGAATCGAGAGTAGTACATGGTAGCATTTTATTTGAATGAATTCGGTCAAGAAATGAGCCCAAACGGCTTCGGACAGAACTTTTTGCCACCACTGTATGTAGTGCTATGTAGTTGAGGGTGGTACTGAAGAAAAGTCTTAATGTGATCCTTTCAATTTCAATTGCATTTGAAGGTAATTGTATTCAATGTTTTAGTAATGTAGACTGGGTTGTAAGTGGGTGACCTCCCTTAACGCTTAGAAAATCTTTCATTTTTTTTGAGCGGTGCCAACAATGTTGGCATTTGGTTTACCACAAGTAATTTAATCATCCTGCATTCCCGTAACGTGTAGATTTTATTTTATATAAGATCATCGTAAACAAACAACACGTGTGACACAAACAACGCGTCCTGCTTTCCACCACCACCTGAATTGTCTTCTCCAATGGATATGTTATATCTGTGCACGCATAACATGGAAGCATTCCGGAGTCGATGCCGAACACTCCAGAGCCTCCGGTGTCTCCGGAGTTACCGGAATCCCGGAGACAACGGAGTCCTCGGTGACTCGTTATCATTGCAACGTGCGTCGAACTGAATGACTTAGCATGTGTCTGGAGTCAAGCATATGGTTGCTACTTCTTTCCATATGCTTTAGAACACCACATGATTCTGGGAGTGGGCAGCGATCGAGCCATCAGCGAACTGTATGTACATGTTGTTTGATGATGCCTCCCCGCCAAAATGCCAGGCCGACCTCCCGGCTTATTTTTTGACACCTTCAGCCGTGATGCCGAAAGACCTAAGAGACCAAATCACGGCGACCCGACCTGCCGATGATTTGACCGAGGGGATTTTGCAGGCAATCAAATCGGCCGGAGATTCATTTTCACAGTAGAGAAGAATAACAGGGTATAGGACCAGCAAAAAAAATCCCTTCGGTTGAATCACAGCTTAGTATTAATCCAGAATTATCAGGGACCACACATAATATTTGTCATACTGAGGTTGCGGAAAAACTTGCCTTGACCGACTGCCGCCAAAAGGGTGACGTGAGCGTGTGACGCCGTGTGACATACCGCGTCGGCCCACCCTCTGCGACGCGTCGGGAGCCACAAAAGTCGGGACTGGGGTCCTAGCTCAGGTGAGCAATAACTGCAACAGCTCAGCTGAGTTTATTTAGAGCACTAACTCACTGGATAGTCAATATTGAGGCTCCCGTCGCGTCATTCTTTGGCTCTTGACTTCCTTTGCGCAGACCTTGATTCATGACGGGTGGAAACAAGCAGAGGACCGTCTACAAGCCCAAGAAACGCTCTGCTGGTCGCTCCGCGCAATTCAATACCTTTGTACGCAAAAAGGCCACGTCCGAGAAGGAAAACATTCCCCCGGCTCCCTTGCCTCCGCCACCCAAAAAAGCGAAAAAAAATCCTACAGACTGGAAGGATGCATACCAAAAGCTTCGGCGGAAGTATCGGACAGCCATTAATCGACATAGGAAGGTTGAGGTGGACTTTGCTGCCTTAAAAGTGAAGAATGCGGAGACCAAGCGTGCTGCGGATGCCTCCGCGCAGCGTGTCAAAGATTTGGGCGCAGTTATGGAAGCACTTGTTCTGGAGTCAAAGAAGAAGTTTGTGGCGGCCAACGACACTATTGGAACCCTCTGTAAACAGGCCAAGGCCTTGAAGCAGCGCATCCGGCGCTCAATTCGGGGATTTTCGCGCGCAGTTGCACGGGCAAAGGAGAAGTCGAGTATTTGCCGGATTACACAAAAAGGCATCTACACTGCCCATGCCAGGAAGATTGCGAGGATCATGGCGGATGGTGGATGCGCCCGCGGGAAGATTGGGCCCATGCTGGAGCGCATTGGGCAAACATTCGGTGTCCGTATTGACCGGACCATGAGCCGAAGAACTGTCGGCCGCGCGATCAAAGAAGGCGGCGTTGCAGCAAAGATGCAGCTGGCTTTTGAGCTGTCATTGAACAAGGGTATGTTGTCCTTTCTCCTCTTCAATGAGATTACCTGTTTAACCTGTCGTAGGTGTAACAATCAGCGCGGACAGTACTTCAAATCGTGGGATCAATATTGAAGGCGCACATCTTGCAACGCGCGTTCCTGACTATGCCTCGGGAAAAATCGATATTGACCCGAATTCGACACCCAAAGTACGCTTCCTTGGTGTCGAAAAAACCATCGACCACACCAGTGCGGAATCCATTCGGGGTTGGCAGACACGCGTGGCGGAATTCTGTGACCTTTTCAATCGGAGTCCATTGGCGCAGCGTCTCGCGTGCCATTATTCTGTCTGGGACTTCCTGAGAATCTTGAAGGGCATGAATGGAGACCACGCCTCGAACGAGAAGAGTACAGCCAAGGGGATAGAGAACCTCAAACGCGACGAAGCTATCAATGAGCTGGGAGAGCAGGCGTTGGCGGGAAAAGAGTTCATGGATCTTGTGGAGTATTTGGGGGCTTGGAATG
>JARKIB010000588.1:0-58916 GCA_029378385.1 Mycena metata | reverse complement strand
TCAGCTATGGCTGGACCCCCCCTGCCCTATCGGGAAGATGTCTCCCACCCCTGGCCGCCGGGCCGCTCCTTCCGTGCCCTACTGATCCTTCTTTGGACAACTACTGCCGCTTGGTTTGATGTCTGAGGTACATGTTATCTTCCTAAACCTATCTAAAGTGCTACAAGACTTCAATTAGACCTGCAAAACTTTTTTGAAGCTACCGCCGACCGAGCACTTTTGGTTGAAGTTATGATTTCAACACCTTCTAAGGTGAGTGAGAAGCAAAAATTGAGGTTTTTCACTCATTGGGGTCCTCATATGTCCTCATATACCTCTACTGACATTTTTACACTCTCCCAAAACTTATAGTACAAAGTTTTTTTCGGCCGTCCCCAGACCTCCCCCATCCGAAATTTTAATCCCGACATCCCCTTGGATCACGGGCAAGGGCCTCAGACCAAACGAACAGCTTAAAGTTAAACGGTCGTGGAGGCTTGGTCCGAGTCGACAGTGGCAGATTGAACCATCTGCATCGCCACCGCTAAATTGTTGAGCAACAGCCTTCCCCAACTCCAGAAGACAGGAAAAAATATTGTCTGAATCTGATAGTCACTCAACAGCAGTTCAGTTCGAAGATTCTCTCCCTCCCGCGCATCATTCCTTCTGTCTGCTAATTTCGGAGGGCTGTTGTGCGCACAGCTGATCGAAGGAACCAGCACTACAGCAGCGTGAGAGCGTCCTCTACCCAGCGTGTATATAAGGTGGGTCGGCTTCCAATGGTTTCCTTGTCAGAGAAAAAACCAACACGTTCGAACCATATGGGATATGCATCTACATGACGATCTTTTCTATCTCCTTCTTACCCCACGCGCCGGCGCTTTCCCCAGCATATGGTCGATGGACAGGAACCTTCATCCCGTCCGCCGCCGCCACCTATATTTGGCGATCAGCCAGAGATGCCAGATATTCAGCACACCATCTCGTTGGCACTGGCCTTGCCAACCTCTTGTTGCATCCACGATGCCCGAAATTGCAACTGACTCGGAGTGGTGCGAGGGATCGGGGATCGCCGTTCCCGGGGAATTTATCACGGCCACAGTACCAATCCCCCCTACCGTCCCCCCTACCGTCCCTCACCATTTAGTCCATTTAGTCTATTGACCCACGTCCCGCCTTATGGACACACGAGAAGGACTCTGTCGAGCATTGCGTGTGGAACTTCCCCAGAGAAAAATCCGCGCTGCGATTGTATCTCCTCGTAGAACACTATGTTGTAACAGTTTCAAAGAGAAATTATGCCAGATACTTTTGCCTCGGACACGCTAGTATTCTGATCACATGAGCGTGTCTCGTGTCACGGTCACTACTGCCATCAGTAACGCGCTTGCGTCAGTCGCGTCTTCACCGCCGCAAAACTTTTCTCGCTCAAACCACGACCATCTTCGCCGTCTCGCATTTCCTTTTCGCCACATCCGACCGATGGCGCCGATTTCAGTCAATATTAAGCATTCGGGAAAGAGCTATACCCTCAATCTGGACCCTGATCTCCCCGCAAAGGCGTTCAAGGAAGAAGTCTACCAGGTCACCGGGATTCCTGTGGACCGAATGAAGGTCATGGTCAAAGGAGGTGTCTTGAAGGTGTGTCTCTATTGTATAACACAGACTCTCTCTCTTTCAAGTTGTGGCTACGCGATTTTGGCAGTGGGTACACCGAGTGGCGCGGCGCGTGTCCGCTTTGCTACACAGACGTTCCTTCTCTTTCTCATATTTCTTACTTTCGAAAACGCGAAACTGATCTCCATTTTACAGGATGACGCATCATGGCAAAAAATCAACCCCAAGGCTGTAGGCGACAAGGTTCTTGAAATCGAATAGGTGCTTATTCACCGGCAGGGTCAAACCTTTACGGTCATCGGTGCGGCCGGTGAGCTGCCAAAGCCTCCCGAGAAGCCAGTCGTTTTCCTGGAAGGCAAATTTGTGTTTGTGCCACACATTCTAGAAGATTACTCACTGGCGTATTCAGATATGGATGACACGGAGCTCGCGCAGAAGCTGTAAGTTTTGGTATACCTTTCCTTGCCTGCTCTATCTAACGCGTAATTCCAGCTGGCAAAGCCCGTCGGTTTGCGCAAGTGGGTGATTTGTTTCCTTGAAGCCGTAGGTGGCTCAAATCCGAACTCACCAGCCTTGGAAATACCTGCTACATGAACGCGACGCTTCAAGCCATGCGTGCCATTCCAGAACTCCAGGGTGCGCTCGGTGTCGAAAAGTAGGTCACTTGCTATTTAGGGCCGAAGTCTAGAGTCTGATTTGACTCCTTCAGAGTTGCCGCCCCTGCCGCGGACGCACAACCGGACGTATTGGGGATGCCCGGTCTGATTCCCACTAACCCTCCCGCAGCCGCCCCCGCCGCGGCTGCCGCAGCTGGACCCGTGCTAACGGCTCTTCCCGCTGCCCTGGGATCCCTGTACACTAAGATGGTACACACAGCGGACACAGTTGCTCCCGTGGCGTTTTTGAATTTATTGCGGGAGGCGCGTAGACCCTCTTAGATTGATCCTTAATTCTGAGTCTTCATCCCCTCGTCTAGGTTAACCCTCAGTTTGCCGAACGCGACCGGGCACACTCCCATGGTGGGATGAATGCGTTGATGGGCGGATTTGCTCAACAAGGTCTGTATTCAATTATATTACCTGCCTGTAATTTGTCGCTGACGTGAATTTGCGTAGACGCCGACGAATGTCTCACGACGATTGTACAATCCCTCAGCTCCGTTCCTGGGCGATCTTCCGATGGCACGGTAGCTGCAAACAAGAAATTCGTGGAGCAATATATGACCGGAGAGATGATCCGAGTGTAAGGCTTGCTTAGCGTTTTCGCTGCATGCTGGAACTGACGTCCATGGCAGATTAAAGTGCGACGACGTCGCGGCCGCTGACGAGCCCCCGTCGACCAGTACTGAAAACGTGCTCAAGATCACCTGCAACATCGACTCAACCGTCAACTACATGGCCTCCGGAATCCAGAAGGTCCGATCTTTTACTCGCATGCGAACGCATCAATCTCACCAGCATCTCTTTACAGTCGCTCTCGCAGCCCGTCATCAAAAGGTCGCCGACGCTAGGCCGGGACGCCAACTACACGCAGGAATCCCGCATGACGCGTCTCCCGTCCTACCTCTTCGTGCACATGGCGCGGTTCTCGTGGCGCGCGGACATTAACAAGAAAGCCAAGATCATGGTATAGCTCGTCTCTATCTCGTGAAGAAGCGCACTTTCCTCATCAACATCTGCTCCACAGAGAAAAGTCAAGTTCCCCACCGAGTACGATGCGGTCGATCTGTGCTCCGACGAACTAAAGGCCAAGCTCCTGCCGGTGAGCAGGCGGTTGAAGGTATGCTCTTCTTCTTGGACCGTGGATTCTCCATCTGAGTTGTTTCGTAGGCTGTGGAGAAAGAGCGCGAAGAACGGCGAAAAGTCCGGCGGCGTACCAAGGTCGCCGCCGCTGCGCCATCTGCGTCCGGTTCCAACGGCCCGTCTGCTACCTCGGGGGACGTCGAGATGGCCGACGCTGCGCCGACGACGGTGGTTACTGCGGCCGGGACGTCTGCGATGGAGGTCGAGGGTGCGGAAGGTGCAGACAAGGGCAAGGCGAAGGAGGAGGCAGGGGGCGCGCTGGAGGAGGAGAGTGTATACCGGGAGCGAGAGCTTGCGGAGCTGGAGGGATTGGTGGACCAGGGACTCAAGACCGACGTGGGGTGCAGTGTTAGCGGCCTGTATGAGCTTGTTGGTACGTCGAATTTCCTAATCTTCAGGGGGCATGATAGTTGACTGACGTGCACGGCAGCGATCGTGACCCACAAGGGTGCAGCTGCGGACGCGGGACACTACATCGGCTTCGTCAAGAAGAGCGTCTTCCACCCCCCCAAGCTCGGCGAGGAGCAGGAGAGCGACGAGGATTGGTACAAGTTCGACGACGATAAGGTCTCAATCTTCCCGAAGGACAGGCTGAATACGTTGGATGGAGGCGGTACGTATCCGCTTGCTTCCCCTTTTTCACCTTCCCCTCTTTCACCACTAACAAATGCGCAGGGGAGGACTCCGCGGCTTATGTACTTCTGTACAAAGCCAAACCGCTGGCATGATTCCGGCTGGTACTTATCGATACTCCTCGATGTGGTAGTAGAGTTCGCGAATGGAGTTCCGTGACCCCGAAACCGACCTTGCTACGACCTTTTTTTTTCTTTGTTCTTTTGGCAGTGTTCGGGCGGTCAGTGGTGGAACAGCTCATAACTGCGTATGTTCCACGACCTTACCGATCAGCAAAAAAAACTCACTGGCATTCAGACGCCGGCCAGATCACGAATTCGCTTACTTGTCGGGCGCTTTGACCTATGCCCTTGGAGAGAGAAAGGACTTGATGCTCAATGGCCTCAGAAAATAGGGCGCACATTCAGAGTGAGACGGCGGAAACTTTTTGTAATTTCGGGGAGTTGGATAGTCGGTACCGTCCACAAGCGATTCACACCGCATTCCTCCGGAGGGTCCGGATCCCTTTCGTCGGTTCCCTGAAGTCAAATGGAAGCTACCGGTCTTCGACGCCGAGTGTCGCTCATTGACAGACTTTATCGTTCCCTCTCAGGATCCGCGTACAGCTCTCACTAACAGGCAGCGAAGTGTTGCACCAGGTAAACAAGACCACACAACTGAACGCCGACGTGCCATGAAAGGAAATATCCCGATCTTCATTCTGGGCAGTCACTTCCGGTCGAGCCCGAGCGACGTCCTACCGGAGCAAGACTGCGTGAGTTTCCTGTCGTTCTCACATCTCAAACAGCGGATGCACCTTGAAGATGGGCCCAGTCAACAACTCGCGTAAGAGCTGGCTTTACAATTCAGATCGGGTCGATATCCGACCTCATCCCCGAGCGCAACATGAGGGCGACGGACATGGCGGCCACGCGGCGCGGCTGTGTGGTGCCGGACCCTGTATGCGCGACGACGAAGAATGTGGCGTACGGCCTCGAGGATTCGGTCTATGCAGGTATAGATCAGGAGGGACTTGTGCATCGCTTCAAGGGATTGCACGATGTTAGGAGACAGCAACGCTGGAAATGGGGCAAAAACGTACCTTCGTCGATTCGCGCTTGCAGTAGCTGGTCGACCGTTCCCATGCTCATGTATTCGTCGGGCATCTGGTAGTACCCGTCGCCCTGGTCTTTCGCCGCTCGCCGTGCGGTAACTTCACACCCCGCAAAAACCCTTCCTCGTCAGCAGCTTCCGCGTGCAACCACTCGATCTTGAGGTACCCCTGACGCGAGTACTTTCGGAGCGCGGGGACGTCTGCGCCGGCAGAATCGACTCGAAGGCTCAAGGCCATCCCGTAGGGCTTTACCGTCCGGAGGCCGTTTGGAGCGGTGAGCTCAAAAGGACATGGCGGCAG
Source organism: Mycena metata (assembly GCA_029378385.1). Taxonomy (NCBI): domain Eukaryota; kingdom Fungi; phylum Basidiomycota; class Agaricomycetes; order Agaricales; family Mycenaceae; genus Mycena; species Mycena metata. Next base: position 53,492 of record JARKIB010000588.1, on the reverse strand, counting down.
GAGCTAAGCTGGGTGCAGTAGATAATTGGAGTTCAAACCAATTGGAAACTGCCAAAGGAGTGAGACATCTAAAGCCGTCAAAAAGATAAAATGCCAATTATTCGCGGTCTGTCTTCGAGTTCGGTGGCCAGAAACAAAAAACTAGTCTCGAATGTTTCCCGCGTTGACCAAAGAAAAATGAGGTCCTTCTGCCTGAAGTTCTGCAGGGCAGTGGACTCGCGTGGACTTATCAATGGGAAAGTGGATAAACCCATCATTGACACCTAATAAAAATACAGACAGCAGGGGGAAAGCGGGTGATACAGGATACAGCGGGCTCATGATGCCGGCGGTGGTTGGGCAGAGTCGACTTCCATCGAGTCTTCCAGGTCATTCGCGGACGGGACAGCCGCCGAAGTAGCTGCGCCGGCCGTCTGCGCTTGCGAGGGCGGAACGACGTCCCTGCGCATCCCGTTAGTCGCGTCCTAAGTCCTGACAGGGCAGCCACGCACCATTTTATCTGAAACCGCGTCACACGCGGCTTCGCGCTGATATCCCGCACCAGCCGATGGAACATGATGTTCGCGGGCGGCGTCTCCTTCATCTCCTCGTTGTCGTACTCCGTGTTCTGGTAGTACCCCACGCGCACGAACTCCTGGTCTTTGTAGGAACCGGTCAGGATGAGCGCGGCGACCCCAAGCACATCTTCCGCGGGAATTTTCGAGGGGTCAGGTGGCGAGCCCTCAAATTCAAAAGAGTTGACGCCGGAGGGGACGGGCCCAACTAGACAGTCGTCGAGCTCTTGGTCAAGCTCCTCGTTCCCGCGGCGAGGAGACATAGATCAGCTTCCACTCGAGATCTACGCAAGTCAGAAGGAGTAGAAAAGTGGGCGGAACCATTCACCGTCTTTCAAGGACGCGATACAGTCGAAAGTGACGCGAAATCGGTACACATCTGAAAACTTTGCGGGGTTGTTGATGAACTCGACATTCTGAAGGCTCAGATGAGGAACTTGGGTCGAGAAAGCGAGAAAACATACTCGGATGGTCACAATTGACATGGTATAGAAAAAAAACGCGGTAATGTGGTGGAAGAGGACAAGGCGAGTGGCAGACGCGACAAGGTAACGCGTGACTGACGTGACACCCTTCTCCTTCTGCCAAAACTGGTCTTTTTCGATTCCAGACCATTCAAAGTACCATGCGCTTCCCAGCAGCTCCCAGCGAAGAAACATTGAGGCCAGACTAACACATTCGGACTCGAGAGAGGAAGAAATCAACGAAATATATTCCAGAGGCTTTGCGTGCATTGGTAGATGAGGGCTCAACGGCGCGCTCACCTAGGCCTGGAGCCTGCGACAAAGGTGCACGGGGCGCTCGTAGCCCTCTCCAGGAACTATCTACAAAAGCCCCGAAACAACACGCGCGGTGCAAAGAGGGCAAGAAGGAAGGGGAATAAAGAAACAACTGCGGCAGAAACTGGGAGAAACAGCGGTTAGCGCGACGACACGAAGAAGAAAAATAGTTCTCATCTTCCTTGACGCCCAGGAAAGCAGCCAGATAAGTGTGCGGCCACCTTCTTGAATGGGACAGCGGCATCGCTCGAGCACTTCCCCCACCGAGCGGCACGAGGCATAAGCGCTGGGGTTCGGACCCGCCAGATGCTCTCGGAGGGAGGTATCGTACTCGGGAACTTGTCTCCGCTGATGCACCCACGGCGAATATGCGACGATCCGCGGTCCTCGAAAACTGAAGGTAGCAGCGGTTAGTGCGACGAGAGGAAGAATGGGATAGTACTCATCTCCTTCCCGCGCAGAAATGCAGCCCACCAGATCATACTACGGCAGTGTGCGGCCTTCTTGAATGGGACAGCGGTATCGCTCGAGCACTTCCTCCACAGAGCGGTTCAATGCTCGGAAAAGGTACCGTACTCGAGGGACGCGGAAAGTATCTCTCCACGCTGATGCACCCACGGCGGCGAGCGACGGTGTCGGTGTCGGGCACGAAGACTGGAAGTAGCAGCGGTTAGTACGACGACACGAAGAAATGCAATAGTACTCATCTCCTGGATATCGGCGACGAGGGATACCGGAATCGACGGCGGAGATGAGGGTAAGACATGGGAGTCAAGAGTAAGAGTGGGTATCGGCTCAATCTTGAAGTGGCTGACATTTAAAGGTTTCTCTATTTGCCGCTGTTTGGATTTTGGAATGGATTGGTTTCGTGCCGGGCTCCCTGGGGATGACGTTTCCCTCGTCATTCCGTTGCCAGAGAATTGGAAGGCAACATCCGTGCCGCCGTAGAGCTCGAGGAGACTCCGGCGAGTCTCCAGTTTTCAAGAATTATTTTCGTTAAGATATGGGCAAGATCGAGTGAAAATCACTACACGGCTTTGGCCCTGGCGAGATTCAAAGGAAGGAATACAGCCTTGAATCCGTCGACGAAAATCCGGTTCAATGCACTACTACCGCGCTTTGGTAGACCGCGTTCGCGTTATGGCCAATTGTTTGGTAGTGTTCCCACGCCTTCCTGTTGAACATCCAAACATTTTACGTCATCACACTTCCCGAATGCTGGACGACGACCAAACGACGACTGCTCTTATACTGGCACGATCTGGGGTCTTCTGGATTTCCAAAATTCTACTGCCAACAAAGCTGCGCTGGCGTTGATCATGACTCCCTTTGACGTTGAGTTTGTCGTCTTTGGTCGAGCTGTCCGCGGAATCCCCTCTGTCCATTGCGTTTTGTTTTGTTCTGGCGGCTGCGTTCATTGGACCTTACTTACCCATCGATCTCGATTATCAGTTACAGCCCATGCCAACGACGTCCACCGCCGGCTGCGGAGAATCCAGGACAAATGAGTGTTCAATCTTCGGCTTGTTCGCACTTTACTCAACAAGATCGCAGGTTTATCCAGGGTCGGATCCTACGAAAGTTACATCCAGCGAGCATCACTGTCGATGTCGACTCTATCGCGTTTGGCCGTCCTTCTTCCCGGTTTTCCAATGCAGGTTGAGAGTCCAAATATTCCGGATAGAAGACAGAGAGCACGAGGGTGGATACAGCGGCAACACCATCGAGGTTTATATAATGACGAAGCTTCCGTTCCCTCGGTCAGCCCACAACCACCATAGCCGAGGCTTCCGTTCCCCACAACCACCGCCAGGGTATCCGCCAATCCATCTCCCCGTTTTCGAGCTAACACAGTTGTCGTAAGGAGTCGATCTCGATTATCTTACAGCCCATGTCAGCAATCAGATCGCAAGGTCGGACCCCACCAAAGGTACGTTCAGCAAGGATCACCCCCGAAGTCAATTTCATCGCGTTTCGGTAGCCCCGATACCTCGGTAACCCGTATCTGACGCACGGAGCTTTCAAGAAACTCGATCATTCTCTTGGGGAGATCATCGCAATCCTCGAAGGCGAAGAGACCATATCGCTCCTTGACCTGTTGCAAAAGTTCTGAGTTCAATTTCCATCCGCCTATCCTCATGTTCGAATTGCGTTCGAGCGAAGATTGTTCGTCAATTGTTTTCCTTCGTTGTCGCTGTTTCATTTCCAACGGACAGCAGATTGGCAGCGGAGTGTTGAATCGCTACAAGCAAGACTGGCCCCATGAACGAACTTTCACGGAGCCTCCTCGGCTTCACGGTGTACGAGCACTACCTGCGGCCATTGTCATGTTCAATAGGAATTCCGGAGAAGCGTGGACGCAATAACAGGGAAACGGCAGCATTACAGCCGTTTTCAAAAGTTTCGTAAATCAGTGGTGATGTTCACCCTAAGGTTCGATTTTTTCTCCTGGGTGCGTATCTGCTTTCGTTCGTTTCATCGGTGGTCGTTTGTGACCCGGCACTGGCTGGGACATTTATGGGTCGGAGTGAGAGTTATACAAAGGTGAGTTGTGGTTGAACTAGAGCTGCTCGAAAATGAGCACGGAAATGTACCTTTTTGACCTGAAATGTAAGAAGTCATTGCGGCCACAAAGACTTATTCAGAGACTGTTCTACATTCGATAGGTCTACCGTTGGAGGAATTATGAAGAGTACCGAGGACATGGAGATCAATGATGACTCTCCCAACGCACCTGACGCGACGTACAACCAATTTTTCTGACCGTGGTAGCTGAATGCCAGTGATATATTCCAGCAGCCGAAAGCGAAGAACACGAAAATCCACAAGGAAAGCCGACGCCAGGCAAACCTATTGAACGCCGTCGCTACCAAACGACGACGTTCAATAGGCGCGTACCGACCGTGGGCGATGCATCGAACTTTTCGGGGTACAGAAAATTCCGAACCGCCTTGTCAAGCGTGGGGGTTTGTAGGCGTAAGTGTTTAAGGACGAATCAGGACCTGGAATCTCGTTTTCCTGCTCAGTGCTGTGTCTTGCGCGTTTGCGCGACCGTGCAGCGGGTTCCGGAACAAAAAGTGGTGAAATGCGCCTAGGCCGCTTTCGGCGGCGGAAGGCCTGTGACGAGTTGGGTGGGAAGGCGTCGGGGGCTGAGATCAAGTGGTTGAAGTCAAGGTCTCATTCCGCAGTTGAGATGACGCCGACTTACGAGGCATGGAGATACATGGGGTTGATGAGGTTGGGGGCTGTGGAGTGCAAGTAGTGATGCCGCTGGCTAACGACCGCCTCGATGCGTCGGGAAGCGAAATTTGGGCAGGTAAGACGGCCGGGACTGTGGTAGACTCGCGGCCGACAAAATTACTGGATAGGCGGACGAGCAGAGAATTTGTTCTGGCTGTTGTAAACGAGAAAAAAAAAGAAAACAGATGGGTTAACATCGGTGGAGGAATCGACGTAATTCTAAATATGGGCTTCATTTACCTTGGAGAGCTTCATCGACATCGCTACGACGCGCTTGTAGCATTCGTAGGAGATCAAAATAGACATCTTTCCATTTTCCCTTTTGGCACGAGGTAAACAGAAACAATGATACTCCGGAAGATTCTAGTGTTTCTCGCGCAGTCTTTTTTTGACGCCCGGTGAGCCAAAGGAGAATGAGCGATGGAAATCTAGTCACCTCGATTAAACGGATGATCTGCGGGGTGGCAACGTGTAAGGAGCGAGATATATACGCAAGGTGGCCAGATATAAAAAACTGACCTTGCGACTGTGTCTTCGGAATTCTGGACGGTGTAATTTACTACAGGAGAGGAGTTCATGGGTGGCGCTGAGAAAGGTCGAATTCAAATCTCCCTGCAAGGCGATGCATAATCGGACGGCGTCCGCTTGGAGGTCTGGCGTGGGGCCGTGCCAGTATTCAGTATACGCAGGAGAAAGAGAAGAGGTCGCCATTATCGACGACTGGATGGGTGTGGGAGCGAAGAGTGGCTCGCACAGCTTTGAATGTGTTGTGGTACAGGTCAAAGGGTTTGTAGCCAAATCGGCATCTCCCGAGAATCCGTTTCCGCCTCTCGGAAGCCGTAATTGCATGCGGACGGAACGGTCAAATATGTTGGACACCCCACTGCAAGCTTATCGATAACGAGTCCTCCCTCTAAACCACCAATAGCGATTTTTTTCTTTCCACGATGTCTTTTTGCATCGTTACGTGGTGTGAACCGGTGTCATGGCGCAAAATTGGAAAGGGTGGAGAAAACAAAGATACCGGATTCAGGAAATTACGTTCACTGAGAATAAAGAGGTGGCCGTCGTCGACAGCGCCCTTGAGCCCTCTTCTACAAATAGTATCATCCGCTAATTAGTACTAGTACTGTATTGTTCGAACAACCGGCAACGTACTATTCCCGTGGCGGAGGTAATGCACACTTTATGGCGGCATGTGGTGAGCCGGCGTTGGTACGGCTGTGTTATGGAGCCCTATGTACGACGCCGGATTTCGCAAGTCATTTCGCAAGTCACAGTAAGCAAGTCATGCCCGGTAAAATCAAGAACTCGGCACGCAGTGAAAACCTACCCAACAACGCTCGTTGACCGGACTGGAAACATGGTAGCGAAGATCGGCGGGCCATACCCCGCGGACGGGCCTCCAATGAATGCTTTCAGAACATGTGCTGTGTTCGCCATCTGCTTTCATTGGTTTTCACGATGCAGAAGCTCCTCAGAAGAATAGATTGGAGAAACTTATATGGAGAATCCCCAGAGGAATCGCCGCTGATTTGCTCAATTGTCTTCGTGCTGAAAATTGCGCTTAGTTGGCATGAATCACATTTCAAACAAGACGCAGGGTCAGCAAGACAGAGTTAAATTGCAACTTGGGAACCACACCGCAGAACCCGCATAGTCCGAAATACGACTCCGTCCTGGCCGGAGTATAAATCCAAGAAATTGTGACTTTCGGTATGATGCTCATGTCAGTAACACCTGGTTCCTTCTTTCGAGTCGACACAGCGCGTCGTTGTTCAGAGATTTTGGGTAGCTTCAGGGAGTCCTTCACCAGTAAAGATCGTACGGAGAAAGAGAAGAAAGCGGAATTGAGGCGTCAAATTACCGCTTTACAAACATAAGTGAACCTGGAGGAGCTGGATAAAGTTTAGACGTAGGCAGCCTCCAGTACGAGTCCCGTTTTCGATCCAGAATTCTAGAGTTGAAAACCCGAATATTGCATTTAGGCAAGAGTACGAGGGAGTCTCTACGCCAACACCGCGAGACTTTCGTCTTCAAGAACGTCAATTTGGAGAGCTGCCATAGATATATCTCTCAATTGCTAGTGAATCCGCGATTATAGGTGAATACGTACGATCGATTTCGCCCGCGCGCCGCTTTGCAATAAAAGCCTCAGCGCGCTTCCAGGAATCGAGACCCCATCTGGCGCCCATCAACCAGTCCTGGATATAATTTTTGTAGAGTACGCAAACGAAGCGACCGTCCTGGGCCAACAGCGCATCGTGGGTGTGGTCTCGTCGGGCGAGTTGGGTGCTGAAATTGAAGAGCATTATCAGCACACGAAGAGTTTTGCATGTTTCCAAAAGTGAGGAGCACAGGGAGATGGCCTGGAGGTCGTCGAACGCCAGGTGCGTGAGCGCGGGTAAGGACGCGAGGAAATCGGTCCAAAGATTTATGGCTTCCGATGGGATATAATCGGTGAGCTTGAGGTGCGTGAGGCGTAAAAACGCGATATCAGAGGGGTGCACAATGGATATCAGGCCCCGGCATGGTCCATAAAAGCGCTTGAGGGGTAGGAGCGCGATGACAGAGATCCACGTATGGTGCAACACCAAAAGGAAGAGGTCTTCGATCCCGGTACACGCAGCGAGAAGAGTACCAATAGTCGCCACATCCGTGTCGTCAAAGAGGGATACGAATAGATGGCGAGCGGCGCTAGAAAATAATGCGGGGTGCGCGCTGATAGCTGAGGCGACCCTTTCAATGGTGATCCAGAAAGGACCGGCGTCGTTCGGATCGTCGTATAGCGGGTGGTATACGACCAAAGTTCGATAGAGCAGAGGATGGACCCTTCGTCTCCGTCAGTCCATCGGATTCCTGTCGTGCATCGAAGGTGGCAGACCAATTTTTGACACGGTGTGCCACTCGCATGAGCTTTGGAATCCCCGAAGGCCAAGAATGAGCACATAGTTCGAAAATCTCTCGTTCCAGCTCGAGGGGCAGAGGTGGCGACAAGGTTAAGGCCATGGGTAAACTTACGTTGATTCCATCAAAGGCCAAAGAGTACCAAGCAACTGAACGCCGAGTTCCATAAAAGGAAACAGCTCTCGACCCGGTCTTTACTTGCCGGCGGCAGGTCGCCAACTTTAAGACTTCCTCTCTCACTAACCACATCATCTGCAGTTATGGGATTGCTTCCTTAATTCGCTCAGATATTTGGTGTGATCAATTCTTAAATTTAAGGACGGTTTCGATTAAATAAATTGTTTCATGGTATTCAGTCTCTTCTTCAGTCTTACTACTGCCTCCCCTGATCCACACACTCCTAATGTGAGGGAATTAGGCATCCGGAAGTCTTAGCGATTGGCGCGAAGATTTACGCCTGAGATCACGTTAAAATTTCAGGATTCTTTTCTAAACGGTCCTTGGTCGTTTGAACTTTCGAAGCGGACGAGCCGTGAGCGATCATGGCTTTGACCACCTCTTGCGCGGCCAAAGCATAGTACGGATGCTCTCTTTGTCTACAACTCCACTGTCTGCCACACCTTCCTGGAGGCAAAATATGCGAGCTCAGAGTGTCTGTTATGGCAAAGGAAGCCATCGCATGGCACAAGTGTCAGGTTCGGGGGGTCTTTGAGGAGCTCTCGAGTCGAGGCTATTGGATCTTGAACACCCAGTTCGCGGAAGAGTTCCGTGTAGATAGCTCGTGCCCTCGTCCCTTCAGGTTTTTCACTTTGGAGCAAAGAGATGTCCAAATAGAAAGCGTGGATGGGATTGTCGGGTAAAGCTATGAGGACATCTGGGCGTTACAAGGAGCCTCAGATTGAGAGAAGAAGAGTAGAGCACTTGGGGTGCGGGCATGCTGCGACCGATTGAAGAAACTAGGAAAGCCCCTATGCGGCGGAAGCGATGATTTCCAAATCATATTGGCGGCCCGTTTCCGGTAGCGGCCCGGACCAAGGCTCACCATGGGGTCGTGCTGGAGCGCATGGATTCCTTCGGAAACACAACGCCCTTTGCACCGAATGCGCTCGAAACCAAGGCGGAGCTTTATTGCGTGACCGTGTTTGATGTCGGGGATGCCGTCATGATCGTTCCTTTTCCCGGCTCGCACCAAGCTCGCACTTTCTTTTTTTTTTCAAATGAGGTCCTCATTTGTGCTATGTGATCCCCGCTGGCTGCGCGTACTATCCATACTGCGCTTCAAGCTGCGCGCTCGGATGTACAACCGCAGCTCTGACGCTCTATCCACTAGCGACTTTTCAGTCCCCTTTCCCCCAATATTTCAAGTTTCTAACGATACAATCCCTCCGAGTTTTGGAACGTCGGCGCGTTCGCGAATAAATCTGGCGATACCGGCCCAGCTTCCTCTTCATTTAAACCCTCAAACGGCGGCGAAATGCATTACCATCGCTATATTGAATCAACCCTGGGTTCTGGGCGGAGGGCTGCGCTACCATTTGACTCCCATCGGTATTTCGAAAAACGCGAGTCAACCCTGGGTTCCGGGCGGAGGGCTGCCGCAGCGCACTCTATCGCGTCATCAACCTTGGGCAAGAACATCACTGCGTACCAGGCACCGCAGCCATGTCGGAATTCTATAAAGCCTCCTCTCAAACCACATCGAAGACAACAACTTTCGCACAAAGCATCTCCCTCCTCAACCACCTAACTTTATCCAAGCTCATCCTCTAAACATGTCCTCAAACGCCTCTACCACCTCCCTTGCCTCTACCACCACCGTCTCTTCGCGCGCGCCCCTCACTCGGCTCGCGCAGACGAAGACGAAGGACTTCCAGGCCGCGTTTGCGGGTCTCCAATCGACCTACGGGTTCGCAGCGTCTGCTCCCACCCCGGTGCTCAAGGAAAAGAGCACTAGTAACTCGAGCCCCGCTACCACCACCCCCGCCGTCCGCGCCGTCCGCGCGTCGACGCCGAAGGACTTCCGATCCGCGTTCGCCGACCTCCAGTCGACCTACGGCTTCGGCGCGTCTGCCCCGATGCCCGTCTCCAAAAAGCAGCAGGGCGCCGACACCAACACGTTCTTCTCCAAACTCACCCGCTCCTCTTCTGCCGCGAAATAGAGGCTGAAATAATGGGCGAGTCCATCTCGTGCCCTGTGCAACGCGTTTACTTACTTCCTCTTCTTCTAGTTCCTCGCAGTTCCTCGCTCCAGTCCGATGGTCCTCGACTCCTAATCTCCCTGCGTCCCCATGCGTCTCGCATGGCCTCGCTTTTCGCGAAAGCGGTCAAGACCGGCCTATATCGCTCCCCACTCCCATTTGCTACAGATATCGTACGCGGAGTGGACGCGGATAGTATCACTCTAGTTCACTGCGGTTACTTTAGTTGATAGCTCGTACACCCGTTCTCTTGTTCCTGTTCAGTCCATAACCTCACCTCAATGCACTCTTTTTCATTCTGCCGTCTTGCGCTTTGCGCCCTCATTCAAACCGCAGCGAGCTTAAGCGCTCATAATAATTCGCGTCAAGCTCGGGGACAGCACCCGACTCACACTTGAAGTACTCAAACGGAACGAGGTGTGCAAAACAATTACATTGAATAAAGTAGAAGAACAAACCGACATCCGAGCTTTGCTCGATTCCGGAAAGTTTTCCAATACGAACCTTCCGAACTGCGGGACATCGGGAGTGGACATGGCAAGAAATCTGAGGGCTGGACGTCGAGAGGGACTGGCCTAGTGCGACGGGTCAAAGTCCGGATTGACCATAATTTTTTGCCAGTACACGGGCGGCTATCATATGCGCAGCTCATTCGCAGATTTGGGGTGGAAGGAGAGCATGATGCGTAAGTTTTGTTTAGAGGCATACACAAACATAATTCAAGTCGCGAACCCTCTCTCCCCGGTCCCGCCACCCCACACTCCAGCTCTAGCACGACGCCGTCCCGCTCATGCAATCAATGTGCTGGCAGTCGCCGAGTCGTACTTGAAGGTTGGCGGGATCTGCTGCTTCGTCTTGTAGTACCGAGCGAGCCTGTGGATTCTCGACTCGATGAGGATAAGACGGAACTTGGAGTCCTTGTCCTTGCGGTTGACTTCCAAGTGTTTACGGACGGCGACGGCTTTTTTGATGAGATGCCACAGGTCCTCGGGGATGGAGGGACCGAGACCTAGACGCCAGAAGGAAAGATAGAAAAACGACAATTAGCATCCGACAAGGGCCAAACGCGCAACACGACGCACCCTGGCTCTTCAGAATACGCAGGATCTTGTTTCCGGTGAGGAACCGCACTTGGGGGACACCGTGCGAGTCACGAAGAGTGACACCGATTTGCGAGGGTGTCAGGCCCTTGCGAGCGAGTTTGACGATCTGCTCAACGATCTCCTCGGGAGTGGTCTTGAGCCAGACGGGGGGTGCGCGGCGGTAAGGGAGAGCGGAGGACGCTGGACACCACGTAAACGAGAATCAGTACTTTGGCGGCTACTGCTTTTTTTCCAGCACATACAAATGCCCTTTCCGGGAGCGTGCATGCGACCCATGGCGGATTCTACGGGCCAATGAGCGACTATTTATCCATAACTCGGCGGGAATACCTACAACTTTTGGCGGGGCGGGGCGAAACTTGTCTTGAGGGGTGAAGTCGGCGAGAGCGAATGAAACTGGCTAAGTCCACGTGATCGGCGTGTCGGCATTTCGGCATGACATTTCCCACGATTCTGCGACTCGAATCTCGAATGATAAATAAAGACTCCAGTACAATAATGAATTGAAATATATCCGACAATGTAGCTCTATATAAGTACGACAGCAAAGCAATCAGATGGTAGTGACAATAAAGAACGAAAACTATGTACGACGGGGTTAAAGTCGTTAAAGTCAGTGAGCTACATGGTCAGACTCGAAGAGCCGTGGATAGGCTGTCCGCGTCCAACGCACGCAGACGCAGACACTTTTGATACAGCCGTTTCTCGGGCGTGAAGTGGAACCGGCTCGCGAGGTGCTGTCCGGCGACCATCGACTTGATGACCCCTGCGATCAAGCGCTGCTTGTGGACGTTGATCAGCGGCTCGAGGTGCATCGAGGGCGGGAGGGGCGCAAGTGCGGAGAAGACCTCGGGGTGCGAGGGTGCGTCAAAGTTGGAGGTGACGGGGTCGATCCCAACCGTCTCCGTGGGAGCGGTGGGGTCGATGAGGTCGGGGAGCTGGTTGTGCCGGAAAAGCTGCGAGAGGTAAACGCCTGCGAAATGATATCAGCACCCGGCTGAGAACACGAAATTCACAAGCCTACCAATAAAGGGCACACACGCCGAGGTGGGCTTGTTGTGGACGTGGTGGTCGGCAGTCGTCGACTTGCGCTTACTGGCCCTCGGGTCGTTCTCCCCGCCACTTACGACAGAAGCGTGCGAGCCAACGTCCTGCGACTTTGTATCCGCAATCGCCTGGCGAATGTACTTGAAATCTTCCGCGCTTGTGACGTACACCTTCAGGTCATTGAAAACTCGCATCTCCCACCGCCCAACGCCCTTCCAGGATTTTATGGCCTGCGTCACCCATGGGTTGCGCAGGCCAGAGATAATGGCGACCAGGGTATTAAAGCTCGCAAGCAGGTAAGAGTGCTAAAGTCAAAAGTCAGATGCGTTGCCACAGCAAGAACGGAGATACACTGACCCAAGCAATCCGAATGAACTTGGCCACGACGGCGTGTCGCTCGTGAGGTGGGGACAAAATAACCTCGGACACAATAAAGTTCGTCATGAGGTTAAATCGCGCGCGTACAGCCGCCAGCGCGCTGATCTTGTCTGCCCACTCGGGGTCCGTCTTCCACCGCGCACGGTCCTTGAGGAACTGCGCCCAGTCCAACACCTCCACCTCCTCGTACGCCATCCAATCATCCAGCACCTCCTCAAACTTGACGCCCATAAACAACTCGCGGTCGATCATCGCAAAGTGCCCCGCAATGAGCTGCGCGCGATGCCCAAAGATAAATGAGCGATGGAAGCGCGAGGGGTCGCCTGTAACAAACTTGGACACAGCTGGTCGCGCTGGCGGGGGAGGGGAGGCCAGGTGAGCGCCGTTGGGCGGCATCCGACTTTGGAGAATTTCCAGCGGGACAGCATCCTCTGGCGCCGGCTTCGCATCCTCCCCAACCCGCGGCGGAGACCCCAACCCAGGCGGACCACCTAGCTGATGTGCTAGGGGCGTGGATACCGCCTCCAATGACCCGCGCTCGCTCTCAACATCCGCGTCGGGCTCTACAATCGTTACATCATGAGGTTCATCCCCCGCCTCCGCGGTAGGTTCGTCGTTCGAGCCGAGCTCCTCGTCGTACTCCTCGTCATCCGAGAACTGCCGCTCTTCATTATCGTCATAGTCCCCATTCAAAAACCGCTCCCGCATCGTCCGCATCCACCCGTCAACCTTCGACGCCTTCTCTTGCTGTTTCTGCGGGTTTATCTGCCCTTCGAGCCGATGCAACGCCGCCTCGACGTCCCCGCCCTCCCCGTCGTCGCTCAACGAGTCCACCAGCGCGTTCATCTGCCACTGCTGAATGTTCCCGCCCGCAATGGGCGCGTCCGACGCGGAGGACACCGCGGACGAGTGCCCCGCGGATTGCAGACTCACCGACGACACGCTCTCCGACCTCCTAACAAACTCGAACTCGCGCCGCAGGGGCAGCCGGCGTACAGGCTGCCGCAGGCCGGGGGGGAGCGACGGCCCGTCAGCGGGCTCGTCGGACGAGTTGTCCGAGAGGTCGAGGTCGTCGATGGACATGGCCTCGAACTGCCATTGGGACTGCGCCCCGCCGGGGAACGTCGCCAGCCCAGACGCGATCGGTACGCCGAACGAGTCGGTGGATGAAGAGCGGAAAGAGGACGGGCGGTCGATCGAGCCGCGGTCGGGGGACGAAACCTCGAGTGTGTCAACGACGGACGCTGCGTCCGCCGCCCTGGCGGGGACGGGAGGCACTTCCGGGGCGGTTTGGGGTACGGCGACGACAGACTCGACGAGTGAATCCGCCACCGAATCAGCTATCGACTCGACCACAGACTCGGCATACTCCGGGGGCACATCCACCGGCGACGGAGGGGAAACCGTCGTAACAACGGGCGGGGCTGGCGCGATCACTGCCGCCACCGCAGGCGGAGGTGCTGAACCTGAGGTTGGTGGTACACTAGCAGCAAGCGACGACTGCCGTGCAGGAGGCGCCTGCCCGATCATCTTCAAGTACGACTCCACCCCTCCATTCACGCTCAATAAATCCCGCCCCACCGTCAATTCCAAATCGATCGCATCCACATCTGCACACGCCCCCAGCGGCGTCCTGACGCCCGTGGCCGTCGAGCGCTGATTCAGCACACGCCGCCACCGCCCGAGGCGCCCCATCGTCTTGACAAATACACGCGAGAGCGCGCTATGGTGGATCGGAAGCGTCGCGGGGCTCTGCACGAACGGCGCCGCGGCCGATGTCGACTCGGTGGCGAGGTGGTCGGTGCGCTGGAGGATGGAGAGGGAGGAGAGGGGCATGGTACTGGCGCGCGTGGCGGCGTTGAGGTGTACCGTGCTGAGGTGCGCGTTGGGCATGTCGCCGCCGTTGAAGGCCGACGGCGTTTCGGGGACGACCTGCTCGTCGGGGAGGAAGTCGAGGTCGACGTCAGAGTCTTCGTCCTCGGGCTGTACCTTGCGCGTCGCGGCAGCGAAGCTCTCGCCGAGTACATGCCCTTGGTTCTCCGGGGCTGGGGCTGGGGCTGGTTTGACGGACGTTGGTCGGGTCTGCTTAGGCTTGCTCGGTGCGCGGGTGTGCACCTTCTTACAATCCTTCGCCACCTTTTTCAACTTCTTCACAATACTCTAAAACGCCCCAGTCAGCAAATGTCTCGTGGAGATCGCACATATATGTAAGCGCACCAAACCATCAGTATGCTTCGTCAAAATCGGGTCGCGGATGAGTGTGTTGAGCCAACGGGCAACAAGAAGCCGCAATTCGCGATCCGGCAAAAAGTCGACGGTGAAGAACGTCAACAGCCAGTACCGAATCGCCACGAACGTGCGGACGCGCACCACACGTCGCACCATCTCGTCCTGCGTCGACGACGGCTGCTGCAACGCCCAGTGAAAGCGGCAGATGAGCAGATGGCACAGATCCACCGCGCTGATATAGGTGCGGTATGTCAGGAAGAAATTAAGCAGCTCGTCATAGTTCAGGTCGCTCGTTAGCTGCGCGATCCAGCGCTCGATCGTTGCCGCCACCAGGATCTTCTGCGCCCCATCCTCTAGCATCGACAACTTGAGCACCGGGACATCCGCTGCCTGAGACGCCCTGGTCTTCCCGGCTTTGACGCTTCGCTTCTTCGACATGCTCGACGACGGCGCGGAGGAAGAGCCGTCCGTGTGGCCGTGACTGCCCTGCGACAGCGACACCTCGTCCGGATCACGCTCTGGGATGAGCTCGCCCCAGATGACGAACCGCGGGTCGTCGCGCGGCGCGGCGGTGCTATCCGACGACAGCGAGAGCTTGATGACCGCCGCGTCTTCGCCCGCGGCGAGCTTCTCTAGCAGTGGCAGCCCGCGGTACGTTTGCAGCACGTCGAACACGTCCGTCGAGTAGCGCGAGTGCAGCTGGGTCTCGGGCTTGGGCGAGAACGGCACCGAAGCGGGCTCCGAGTCCGCTGCTTCAGATTGCGAGAGGAAGGACGCGACGGAGGTGGAATCGCGTAGGCGGAAGGCGGAAGGGGGCCGGGCACCGTCCGAGCCGTTAGTGGAAGCCCCGTCAAACGAGTCTCGCGGCAGACTTTCTAGATCCGCCTGTTTAGCTGTGAGGCCGGACTCGAAGGATTGCATCTCGCGGAGGAGACGCGGGGTCGGTAAGAACTCCACGTTGGGTTTCCGGGAGGGAGACTGGAAGAGGATGGTGGGGCCAAAGGGGTGCGCGTGGCCGCTGGGACCGGCGAGTGAAGACTTGCTCACGCCGGAAAGACTCGTCGAGGTGCCACTCGTAGTCGATGGTCCCCATCCCATCACGTCCGCAAACATGTCTCCCGAACGCGGACCGATATCCAAGGTGGTGGTGGTGCGCGGGATGAAATCCGCAGAAGTGACGCTCTGAGAGTGACCACGACCGGCCGGTCTCGACACAGACGCCAACCCGGTTGACGCCGAGGTGGCAGCCATCTCTGAAAATGAGCGCGTCTTTCGCAGTTTACGGGGCCCTGTGCCGCCTGCGGTCTGCGGTCGACCAGAAACTGACCCCGTTTTGGCGAACATAGTGACGCTGATCCGCGAGCGACGCGGGGAACGCGCGCGAGTCTCGCTCGGGGTGTTGGGCTGCGAAACGCGCTCATCGGGGTCGACGGTCGCTGCGGCAGGTGGGGTGTTTTTCTCGCGGTTCCTGCCAAGAAGTGAGCGTCAATCCAATGATGGTTGGATGCGATGCTCACCCGACACGATAGACCTCTTTCCCGTGCTGATTGACTAGAGAGGTGATTGCATACGGGGAGCGCACGGAGACGCCGACACCATAGTGGTGGTCGTAGCGTTTCTTGAGTTCGCGCGCGGCCGGGCCGGAGGAAGTCTCGACGAAGCTTCCGTCGGCTGGAAATAGGCTCGGTATGAGCATCTTGTGTGCAAATAAGGAAAGAAGGGGTGACGCACGGGCAATGGAGAGGTCGGCGGCAGCTATTTCCGGGGGCAGAGGATCGAGTAGAGTGCCGTCTGTATCGACCTCGGAGAAGGTAAATGAAGCTTGAGATCCGTTATTGGACAGTGTGGGGACGGGGAGGAGCACGCGACTGCCATGAGAGTCGACGGAGGAGGCGGGGGACTGAAGCGAGGACGCAGAAGAGATGACCGAGGATGAGAGGTCTGGGCTGGAGGACAGTCCTGGGGGAGAGGAAGGCTCGAAAGACAGTCGGGAAGTGGGGATCTCTGGAAGCTCGTTGTTGAGAATTGGAAGGTCGGAAGTCATGATGGCGGGTATGCAGTGAACACAGTGGTAGTCAGAAAGCGCTATAGCGGGGCGTAACCACTAGTAAGACATGGTATGGGGACCCGAAGTCCTGAGGAAAGAACAAGAGTGCGTGAATTGATTGATATGGTGATGGTGAGAGATGGTTCTGAGACAGTGTGCCAGCGAGTATTAGTGGATGTAGTATGGCCTGGTCGTGCAGCAGCTCCCCCAAGCGGCCGTGGGCGTCAACGTCGCCGTCGAGAGCAGAGCCAAGCAATGTGTGACACTCTTGTGACGTGCAGTATGGACATGTCACGCATTTCTCATGATCAGTCGCGTCGCGTACGCATCGCCCCTATCTTGGTGGTACAACTCAGGCTGCGGCACTAAAGCATATTTCTTTTTCTGAGGGCTAGGGTTCAATTGGCCGACGCACATGCGCTTCATCGTGAACTGTCTGATTTACAGCATTTCTATCGGAAATCTCTATCAAAAGTTGGCAAGTTTGCGATGACTCAGATTCGTCGGGTTCAAAACAACTCGCAAAATCGGCGTTGATATGGAAATATGTAGCCAAGAATTGCAGGGCGCGTCAGAGCAAACCTGGATGAGGATCTCCCAAGTTGGAATTTACTGTTTGAACGCCGATCCAAATTCCGCCACTTCCGTTGCGCTGCGAGCGGCAAATCCGTTTTCCCAACGAAAAGGCATATTTCCGTCTTGTGAGCGATCAAAGTTGAGTTGGGTGGTGTTGCGTCGATACGAAGCCAATTTTGGGGCCAATTCCGTCCACACTAGGGTCGGAGATGGAACCATATCAAGCCTCAGGCCTCAGGCGTGTAGAACGTCGTGTGGGGAAGATGAAGACCTCCTGTTAGTGTTGATTGATTTATCAAGCAGCTGTGCAACTCTGTTAAGCGGCCACGTCGGCAGGTGTTGCCGACGTCTGACGACGCTATGCCGATTATGGTAGCCGTCGATAAAGGCTGTGCCGATCAGCGTCGGCAGACTGTGTCTCACATGATCGACGCAGGTCGTCAGATGTCGGCACCTGTGCCGACGCAGCCGCTTAACGCAGTGAGTGTTTCAATGTGTCTGGAGGTGATGAGCACATATGTGAGGATTATCGCTTTCAAGTTTGCACCCTTGCCAGTCGAGTGAGGCCACGAATTCGCTCCCATGCTTTCAACCTTTTGACAACGTGCGCCTGAAGATCCGGGCCGGGGTCCGCGTTGGACTCGGATCTATCCGACTTCAACTCAAAGTTGACTCGAATCTGTATAAGTAGCAAACCTTTCGCCCTTGCTCGGCTGTTCCTCAGCATGCCAAAACATTCAGTCCGCTTCGCCCGTGCAGAGGAACAAATTCCTTCACTCCTGGACCAGCCAATAGATGAGGAACTTGGGCTGCAGTCAAACAGCCAACCCCTTCCGATATTGCCCCCCGAACTTCTGGCTGAAATCTTCGTCAACTTCCTCCCTGCCTACCCAGATTTCCCCCCTTATTTTGGTTTCCTATCACCGCTCATGTTATGCCGAATCTGTCGACAGTGGCGTGCAATCGCGCTGTCTACTCCCGCCCTCTGGACCGCCATGCGCGTCGCCATCACTTGGTTCGACTCCCACCAAAGCCAGAAACTCGAGCTTCTCAAGACGTGGATAGAACGCTCGGGAGACTGCCCCCTCCGTCTTAGCTTCACCTTTTGGGGCGGAGGGCATTCCCAATATCTGCCCCAATTCCTCCAAACCATTGTAGCGCACTGCAAGCGTTGGGAAGACATTGCACTCCTTGTTCCCCTCGACTACGTGCATCATATTCAGGGCCAAATGCCCCTGCTGCGGCATCTGAAATTTGGTCCCCACGATTCCTTGGGGCGCCGCGAGCACGAAAAAGCTTGGACCCTCTTCGACTGCGCGCCGCAGCTGAGGAGCGCCATCCTTACTTACGGGTTCGCCAAAGCTGCAGTGCGCCACTTGCCCTGGGCACAGCTCACTCATATCGAGTCCCACATCTTCGACGAGTTCGAGTGCGTTGAGCTCATCCGTGACGCTCTCCAACTCGTGCACTGCAAACTCGGTGTCTGCTCTCCCAACCGCCACGAGACGAGCATGGACACTCTTGGGGCCGGGGTCACCCTGCGGCGGCCTCATCTGCGCCACCTGATCCTATTTGCCAAGCACTCTCCCGACCAGGAATTTGACGACGAGTCCGAATGGACTATCCTCGACCGCCTCTCGCTGCCTGGGCTTTGTGCGCTCCAAGTCCCCGTGCCGAACATCACCCTCGACTCCCTCAAGGACCTGATTCTGCGCTCGCAGTGTACCCTGCAAGAACTCGATGTCCTCACGACGCTGCCCGAGTCCGTGTTCCGGGAGGCATTACCGCCGTTTGGGACGTTTACCAAGGGATATGGAATCATGAAGTTCGCGCTCGACGCTGACGTGAGACGAGGCGTTTCGTCTGGTTTAGTGTATGGAATCAAGTCGATAGATTAAGGACTCATTTACCCAGGTCCCGCTTAGGGATCAATCCCAGGAAATACACTCGCGGTTAGCGTCGGGCCCGCGAAAACCTTCACGTAACTGACACCTCTTTGCGAACGGTGCCTCTTCAAATGTTGTGTTGGGCATGAGGCGTTACACCCCGGCCGTTCGTGGGCTTTCACGATTTCCATCATTCTTATTCTTGTGCCTAGTACTTTCAATTCCCTGACACGGACAGAGTACAAATCATCTCGTTGGTATTCTGGGTGGTCGACACAATATAGAGATGTGGCCGTTAAATAGGGGAAAGCTATATTCGACGTTATGGCCTGCGGCTTGTAAAGCCTCACAGCCAGATCACCAAAGAGCTGTTTCCTTTTACGGAACTCGGCGTTCAGTTGCTTGGTGGTCTTTGGTCTTTGATGCGATCAATGGCTAGTTTAGTTTACTGTTCGCCATGGCCTTAAACTCTTCGGCAGCGCTGCCCCCCGAGCTGGAGAGAGAGATTTTCGAACTATGTGCTCGCTCATGGCCTGTGCAAATCCCAAATCTCATGCGGGTGGCACACCGCGTCAAACATTGGTCTGTTGATTCACGACGGGATTTTCAATGTACTGACTGAGACAAAGGGTCCATCCTCTGCTCTATCAAACTTCCATTGTTCTCTGCGACCAGTATCACAATCGCGCGCCCACTGGGATCCCGCCCATCTCCATTGAAACGGTCGCCTCGACTATCCTCGATGACGCAGCATTCTTCTCGAGCGCCGTCCGTCATATATTCTTATCCCCCTCTCGCGACAAGGATGTGGCGACTATTGCTACTGTTCTCGCTGCTTGTACCGGGATAGAAAACATCTCCCTCTTGCAAATGGACAACACATGGATCCCTTTCCTCGCGCTCCTGCCCCTCAAACGCTTTTATGGACCATGTCAGAGCCTAATACCCACCCTACAACCTTCCGATGTTACGTTTTCACACCTCACACACCTCGAGCTGCTCGATTCGATCGACCCGCAAGAGACGGACACTTGGATTGCCTTTCTGGCATCGTTACCCGCGCTCACGCACCTAGCGTTCGGCGACTACCGGGTCATCTTCCTATGCTTCTCCCTCTTGCACACATGTAAAAATCTCCGTGTGTTGCTAATACTCTTCAATTTCAGCACCCAACTCACTCGACGAGATCACACGTACGATGGCGTGTTGGCGCAGGACGGCCGCTTCGCTTACATGCCCTGCAAAAATTACATCCAGGACTGGGAGATGGGCGCCAGATGGGGTCTCGATTACTGGCACCGCGCCGAAGTTTTCATTGCAAAGCGGCGCGCGCGCGAAATCGATCGTACGTACTTGCCCTATTCAACGGATTCACCAACGATTGAAATGTATCTTGGCAGCTCTCCAAATTGTTATTCTTCAAGACGAAAGTCTCGTTGACGTAGATCCGGCCTCGCCCGCTATCATCTATGTGAAACATCCATGACAACCGTACGCGGAAGCCATTGGGTGGATCGCCAGTGGTGGACGGGCTGTGAGCGTCAAAACAGGGTGAAGAGCCTTCTGTTCCTCGGCCCGGCCGACTAATTTTGCGGCGACACAAGAATGTTGAACGGGGGAGGGTACAGTGGCATAGGCAATATCGGGCATCAAGACCTCATCAGCAATATGGGACTTTCGTCGGAGTTTTGTCGGGGTCGTATAGTCCGAAGTACACCCAGATATCGGACATGTAAAAAGGTCCTATACATAATTTTTTGCAATTCCCCGGCTTTCATTGGAGGAAAATTTCTTACTCTCTGATCAAAGTTGCCTATTTGGGCCACGAGCGGTTGTTTTCACAACTTTGTTGCTCTTTGTTTCAGCCTCTAATCCAAACTTGCTTCTCCGTACGCATTTAAGCTTTTCGGATGAGTGACCGCCCTCCGACGCTAGCTGACCTGCGGGTACGTTCTCCGCACCCTTCTGAACCTTGTCCAACTTGACACAGGTCAAACTTTGTTATATTTGCCGAGAAGAAGAGAATGGTACCTGCGCGTTTCTTGTGTGCGTTCCATTTAACATTGACTTTGTGTGCGCTGCCATTGCAGATGCTACAATACCTCCTATAGCCTGGGTGCATCCTTGCAACTGTACGCTCGTTGCACACGAGTCGTGTCTCTTGGAATGGATCAAGTCCTCGGAGGGAACCGGGCGCGAGTCCAGCGCGCGCCAATGTCCGCAGTGCAAAACGCAATACGAGGTGGAGAGCAAGAATCCTGCTGTACTCAAATTTCTACGTTCGATCGACAAAAACCTAGCCCGAGCACGTCCATCCTCTGCTTGCAGTTACGCTGACTGATGGCATTCAGGCTGATCTTGGATTCTACCTGGCCGGGTTTTACTTTGTAATAAGAGGTTTGTTGTTCTCCCGGATACTGTGCGTACAGGGCTGAATGGTGTGCAGCTTTGTATAGAGCTCACATAGGGTATGGGGCGTGGGCGCTCCGCAAATACATTGGGGACGAGTACGTCCACATTCTCTTCCATTAATATTCAAATAACCCCGCCAAAGGATGTTTGAGCTCCTCTTAACAGACGACCACTCCAACTGGCCGCTCGTCGCCAAATTCAACGTCGCTCTCATCCCCACAGGTTTAGTCCTCTCGCGCATAGGGCTGAACTACACAATCTCGGCGATCCTAGCCACCTGGCCGACCTTCGCCTTCCTCCCGCCCACCGTCGACGACTCCGCCGCCGAGCCGCTGATTGGCCTCGGCTTTGACAAAACCCGACCCATGCTGCCCTGGCCGCCCTCCCCACTCATCTTTGGCTTCGTGCTACTGCCGATTTGCCGGAGGCTCTACAACCACTATTTCACCAAGTTCTCGCGCTGGGTGCTCGACCTCCAGCCCGCGCCGCCGCGACCGCGCGCCACGCCAGGCATCCGGGGCTGGCTGCAGCGCTTCCTCGACGACATGGAGCGGGCAGCAGACGCAAGAGAACAGGCCGGTGGTAACAACAACGCCAACAACAACAACAATGCGGGCCCCAACGCTGTCCCCGACGACGGTAACATCAACGCGAACCCCGACGGCCCCGATCGCGTCGTCGCCGTGGACATGCGACGTGCAGGCGGAGTCGTCGGTGGCGCGCTACTAGTTCCGCTCATCTCAAGCACCATGGGCAACCTCCTCCGCCGCCTGTCGAAGCGTTTCGACCTGTTGAGGCGCTTTTTGGCGGTGCGCCCCGCGTGGAAGGGGTTTTTACCACCACCGCCGTTGAGGAGGTATACAGTTAAGGAGATATGGCAGAAGGCGAGTGCAGCGGAGCCTGAGCAGGTGGGTCAAACGCTCAAGTTTGTGTTGAGAGCTGTGTGGGGCGATATTCGGAGGCTGGACGAATGCGATCCCGTTTGGTAAGTTGCGCCTACTTTCCCTGACTCGAGAGGCTAACCGACCTCACCTGTTCTCAGGTGGCGGAATTCTGTCGGCCTTGGAATCTTCGTTGTCGTAAGTGGCCACTAAATCCACACTTCGCTCGCTCACTTGGACATGACGTCCCCAGGCGAAAGACTTCCTCCAGCTGCTCCATCTCTGGCTCTCCCAGCGTGAGCTAGCCACCCGCCGCGTCAAGAGTCGAGACTTTTCAGGCGTCGACCCGGCGGAGCTTGATCTTCTCCCGATGTCGTCGCCTGGGCGGCGGCCTGGGACCACTCTGCCTGGGTCGGTTTAATTTCCTGCGCTGACGACGCACGCCATATACACTGTAGTACCTACCTTGTGGTACATATATATTCCACTCGGCAATATATCTACCTTCACCCCTCTTGAATCTGCAGCTTGAAGTTTTCTTCAAATTATCAGCTCCTTCCCATTATGGGAGTGGGTCTTCGCAATCATTGAGTAATCTTTTGGCATGAACCGCAGACAACTTTTAGAAGGACAGCGCCGTTCAGATTAAACTATGTATATATCTATCGAGGGACCTTATTCAAAAGTCATCCAAGTCGACCATCTTCACTTCCGGCGCCGACGGTAAATCCGTCTTCGATGGTATAGGTTCACTCTTAGGTTGCGGTTTAGATAGGGATACAGATACTGGCATGTCAGAGTCCGAGTCGGAATCCAAGTCGTGCAGATGCATCAAGTCGAACGGTTTCTTCGGCTTCGGCTTCGATTTTGGATCAGGCGCACGAACCGAGCGGATTTTTTCGCCAGGCTTTAGCGTGAGCACGATCTCCTTCCGCGAGGATTGGATGAGGTCCAGTTCCGCAAGCTGTCGACTGAGTAAGAAGCTGAAAGCAGAGAGAGAAAGCGCTGCACCTTCTTCTTGATATCGGAATCCTCGTGGCGGCGGAATCCCGCTTTGAGGGTGGGGTCGAATCCCAGTTGCTTTATAGCCTGGGCAGAGAACGCGCTCTTCATTGGCGCTTTGGCGGGAGGGTCCACGCTTGCCGCCTTGGCCGTAGAACTAGCAGATTTCTTCTTATCCTTCCCACTGCCCTTCGACGCATCCTTCTCTGCTAACCCAACCTCTCTTGCTTTCATCACGGCCTTCATGCCGTCGTTGTCCCGACTCTGCAGCGCCTTGAGCACGCGAGCATCCTCCCTGGCAGCGAGCTTGCGGTTGGCCTTGGCCTGCCCTTCGCGACCCATGCTCTCTGAAACGAACAAGGAGTCGGCACCATTGCCGCCCCCGACGATGTGACCCGAGACGACGTAGGTGGCGCCGCCAGAGGACTGGTTGAGTGGTTTGAGTCCCCACTTTAGACGAGGGTCGTATTCCGGTTTCTGCTTGCGCGCCGTCGTCGACATGCCCGACGTACTGCCAACAGCGATCAGCCGGAATTCGCGCGCTTTTGAGTTAAATGGAGGCTTACCCGACAGAGAACTCGGGTCGACTCGCGCGCCGCTGCTGAACCGCGTTCTGCACATGCCACTCGCACACGTCGCTCACCCGCTTGTCGCACCAGGACCCACAGACCTTGCCGTCCCGTTTGACGGCCCCGCACAGTCCCAGGTCTTTCGCGCGGCCAATGATCATGATCGAGGAAGCGGATTCCGGGGTTATGGCGAGAATATTCGTCGTGGGATGTGGTGTATCGTTTGAACGCTGATTCTTTTGTTCAGCAAGGGCTAGGGTCAAAGACGGGAAACCGCACCTGAAATGGTTTGAGGACGCGAGGGTTAAGAAGGGCTACCACGTCGCCTTCTTTGAGGTCACACATCTCCTCAAAAGCGCCGCGGCTGCCACCTCGATAGACCCTCTTGGGCCGGCCCTCCTCCTGAGGAACGGTATCCCAGCCGTCGGATTCGAAGAGAAGCAAAGAGAGCATCGCGTCGCCTCGGATGACGGCTTTACCTCCAGTGGCAGACGACGACGACCGCGCAGGAGCACCAAAGTCGACAAGCTTCAAGTTGATGTACTTTTTCCCGCTCGGCCTTGGTGGCTCCTTCGCCTTTCCCTTGACTTCATCTCCCTCGTCCCTGGTAATTTCTACCGGCGCTTTGCTGTACTTGTATGCTCCGCGCTCAGCAACCACGGCGATGGTGATCCAGTCCCCATCCACAGGAACCTCGTATCCTTGCTTATCTGGGAGGAGGCGGATAGCAGAGTACAGACGGGAAGGGGAGAGGTAATAACGGGCTCGAAGGTGGTCCTGGAGGTCTTCATGAGGGACCTTGCGTGATCTATGTCGAATTAGAGTCGCCGAGTGTTAACACGGATGCACACACGCACAACAACCGAATCCCCGAGTTTGGCTCTAGTTGCTCAAAGTGCGGATCGTCAAAGGGGGGTTTGTGGTCGGCCGGCCCAGCCTCGAGATGGTCGATCAGTGCTAGGCGCTCATCGCGCCGCAGCGAGGAAGATGCAGGTGCAGGTGCCGCAAGAGCTGGATTGTCGGCAAATGCAGAGGAGCGAATGAGAGGTTCTGTCTCGACCGTGTCTAGAGGGCGCCGGTTGGAGGTTGCGAGCATGCTGAGTAACGTGGAAGGAGCAGGTTTGACTGGAACAAATTCCTGCGCTTTCTGCTTGGACTGGATCGGTCCGGAAACGGAGTTGACAACGCGACGAGAGCCCGCGTTTGTGTCAGGACGTCGCGTCTTTTCTGTTACTTGGTTAGGATACGCGTTTTTGCAACTGAGAAAAGTACAAACTAGGCGAAGGGGTGGCAGGAGCCAGCACCGTGTCCAGTTTACGACGTTTGGGCGACGAGGGACTAGCGCGACTTGGGGATTCCGGGTCTGAATCCAGTTCCCCCACTTGAGCTTGCAGAGCGGCAATTTGACGTTTCAATTCCGCCTTCTTCTCCTTCTCCGTGCGGTCTTTGCTGGCGAGGGACTCCATGAAGCTTCAGCTTCAACAGCGACGCGACGCGTAAAAGGAACCAGATGTCACAACGCTGTCACAGTTTCGCGTGAGCGGTGATTTCCGGCGGAGTTCAAATGGTCGCTTCACACGGTTCCTGTTTTAGGCATCAAAACCTGAAATACCAAAAGAACACGACTCCTCTGTGGCTGGAATAAATACATCCAAGTTACATTCTAACTGTGGCTTGTTTACTCCGGATTCTCCGGGTCCCAAACTGTGTTCTGGCTCTCCTCGCCGGATCGCTGACTTGACGGAAGTAACCAACGTGCAATTCTCAAGAAGAGGACAACCCAACAAATTAGTGGCGATGACTCTGGGGATAATGCCTGAAACTTTCACAAATTCAGTTGGTCGTTCTATGGATGAATTTGCCGCTCAGCATTTCAAACATTGAAATCACCGTGGACTTCAACGAGGAACGCCAGCCTTTCCGTTCTTCATCCTTCAACCTAAAATTCGGTCTTTGGACTCCTCGTGGTAGCATAAAGCGACTAAAGCTCATCGGGATGCCGCGTTTGAGCAGTATAATAGAAAATAATCATCGTCAATGATCAATTTACTTGGTCGCCCCATGACCGTCTTCAGTCTCTTCTTTCCATCGGGTGCCGATAGTCGCCCATCATATTTTACTTCTGGGTTGCTTCTGGGTCACCCGGTTCTGCAGATTTGGTCTTTCTGTGGTCAAGGGGCCGTTCGCGCTTATCGTTCAACAGTGAACATGGCACATATTTTTGGAAGTGAAGTACATCCCCGGGCCTCGCCCACCCATGCAGTTCAGCGGCGTGTTTCCCACCCCGATTGGCGAGCCGTATTGTGTGTTTCCGCTCCGTACCGAGTGCTTGATTTTTATCGTGCATGACTTACTTCAAGTTATTGTGACTTGCGAGATTTAATACCGAGACCGGGGCCGTAAGTCTCTTAATACACCCGTACCTGTGCTATATGGCAGCCAGCGGTATACGGCCAGAAATTGTATTTTACCCCCCCCCCCCACAGTCCACTCGCGAGTCGCGACGGGAAACCGGTTATTTGAACGATACCAACAGACTGCGACAGTCGAGTCCACAGTTTACTCAGAGAGCGTTAATGATGCCGTGCATTTTCTCACTGAACGTAATTCCCTGAATCCGGTCTCTTTGTTTTCTCCACCCTTTCCAATTTTGCGCCATGACACCGGTTCACACCACGTAACGATACAAAAAGACATCGTGGAAAGAAAAAATTCGCTATTGGTAGTTTAGAGGGAGGACTCATATCGATAAGCCTGCAGTGGGGTGTCCAACATATTCGACCGTTCCGTCCTCGTGGAATTACGGCTTCCGAGAGATGGGACGGATTCTCGGCAGATGCCGATTTGGCTACAAACCCTTTGACCTGTACCACAACACATTCAAAGCTGTGCGAGCCACTCTTCGCTCCCACACACATCCAGTCGTCGATAATGGCGACCTCTTCTCTTTCTCTTGCGTATACTGAATACTGGCACGGCCCCACGCCAGACCTCCAGGCGGACGCCGTCCGATTATGCATCGCCTTGCAGGGAGATTTGAATTCGACCTTTCTCAGCGCCACTCATGAACTCCTCTCCTGCGGTAAATTACACCGTCCAGAATTCCGAAGACACAGTCGCAAGGTCAGTTTTTCATATCTGGCCACCTTGCGTATATATCTCGCTCCTTACACGTTGCCACCCCGCAGATCATTCGTTTAATCGAGGTGACTAGATTTCCATCGCTCATTCTCCTTTGACTCACCGGGCGTCAAAAAAAGACTGCCCGAGAAACACTAGAATCTTCCGGAGTATCATTGTTTCTGTTTACCTCGTGTCAAAAGGGAAAATGGAAAGATGTCTATTTTGATCTCCTACGAATGCTACAAGCGCGTCGCAGCGATGTCGATGAAGCTCTCCAAGGTAAATGAAATCCATCTTTAGAATTACGTCGAGTTTTCCACCGAGATTGACCGACCTTTTTTTTACTCCGTTTACAACAGCCAGAACAAATTCTCTGCTCTTCCGCTTATCCAGTAATTTTGTCGGCCGCGAGTCTACCACAGTCCCGGCCGTCTTACCTGCCCAAATTTCGCTTCCCGAGGCATCGAGGCGGTCGTTAGCCAGTGGGATCACTACTACTTGCACTCCACAGCCCCCGAACTCATCAACCCCATGTATCACCATGCCTCGTAAGTCGGCCTCATCTCAACTGCGGGATGAGACCTTGACTTCAACCACTTGATTTAAGCCCCCGACGCCTTCCCGCCCAACTCATCACAGGCCTTCCGCCGCCGAAAGCGGCCAAGGCGCATTTTATCACTTTTTGTTTCGGAACCAGCTGCACGGTCGCGCAAACGCGCAAGACACAGCACCGAGCAGGAAAACGAGATTCCAGGCCCTGAATCGTCCTTAAACACTTACGCCTACAAACCCCCACGCTTGACAAGGCGGTTCGGAATTTTCTGTACCCCAAAAAGTTCAATGCATCGCCCACGGTCGGTACGCGCCTATTGAACTTCGTCGTTTGGTAGCGACGGCGTTCAATAGGTTTGTGTGGCGTCGGGTTAGCTTGTGGATTTTCGTGTTCTTCGCTTTCGACCTGGAATATATCACTGGCGTTAACCTACCACGGCCAGAAAAAATGGTTGAACATGGCGTCAGGTGCGTTATGAGAGAGTCATAATTTATCCATCTCCATGTCCTCAGTGCTCTTCATAACTCCTCCAACGGTAGGCCTATCGAATGTAGAATTAGTCTCTCAGCAAGTCTTTATGGCCGCAATGACTTCTTACAATGCAGGTCGAAAAGGTACATTTCCCGTGTTCATTTTCGAGCAGTTCTAGTTCAACCACGACTCACCTTCGTATAACTTGACTCACTCTGACACATAAATGTCTCAGCCAGTGCCGAGTCACAAAAGACTACTGACGAAACGAACGAAAGCAGATACGCACGCAGGAGAAAAAATCGAACCAGATGGTGAACATGGCCGAATGGAGTTCGAGAATAGTCTGAGAGCGACTCTCATGCTGCCGTTTCCCTCCTATTGGGTCCACGCTTCTCCCGAGTTCCGTGCCAACATGGCCAATCCCCGCGGTAGTGCTCGAGTTAACCAAGGAAGCCGCCGTGAGCTCTGTGAAAGTGAGTCCAGGGGTCACTCCCGTTAATAGCGGTCCAACATTCGGTCGCGAGTCTGCTGCCGGTTGGAAACTAAAGAGTGACCAATGAAGAGGAAGGAAACCAATTTGACGAGGATGTTACAACTTTTTCGCTCGAACACAACTCAAATCTAAGGATTGAGGGATGGGAACGCCGAGGCAGGGATTTTGCAAGCCGAACAATAAATGCCGCTCCGAACACTGGAAATGAAAGTTTAACTGAGAGTGTCGGGAAATGAAAATGAGATCGATATGGTGTTACAACTGGGTGTGGCTATTCATTTGCCCGTGTTTATACTGGTCCGTGTCGCAAGTCCTATGCTCGAATATCGAAGGAACCCAAAGAATCAATCCACAAACAACCCCCCATCGCGAGCGGGGGAGCGGCTACGGCGAGGGGAACGGCTCCTCGAGGGGGTCGCAAGCTGGGCGAGCGAGGCGGTGGCAGGGCTACGACCATCGGCTGCACGGATTCTATCCAATTCGTCTCGCCAAACTCTGAACTTTTGCAACAGGGGATTTTCTTCGTCAAGTAGCGAGCTGGCCTCTTCGCCTTCGAGGATTGCGATGACCTCCCCAAGAGAATGATCGAGTTTCTTGAAAGCTCCGTGCATCAGATACGGGTTACCGACGTAGCGGGGCGAGTTGAATCCGGACACTGGCGTACGAACGGCTGCCAAAACGCGATGAAGTTGAATTCGGGAGTGATCCTTGCTGAACGTACCTTTCGTGGGGTCCGACCTTGGATAAACCTGCGATCTGATTATAAGCTGAGTGCGGACAGGCTGAAATTGAACACTCATTTGTCCTGGATTCTCTGCACACGGCGCTGGAGGGAGGTTGTTGTGGTCCCTGACATGGGCTGTAAGATAATCGAGATCGACTCCTTATGACAACTGTATTAGCTCCAAAACGGGGAGATGGATTCATACAGCTGGCGGCAGGGGGGCCAGCGTAGTACCTTGCGACATGGTGGTTGTGGTCTGAGCGAGGGAACGGAAGCTCGTCATTCTATATTGCGGCTCTCGATCCGACTTAGTCATCAACCGCAGACATATCGGCTCTCCGGCATTGACCGATGGAGTTTAGAAATTCATCTTTATTCCGAGAGAAACCTGTAACCAAGGTCAGCAGGTGCAATATATGGGTCAACGTCCTGCTAATCCGAGTCCGACTTAATTTTTGCGTCTTTTGTCGCATGAATGACTAAATAGTGACGTTGAAGTTGATCCACACGTTTCTACGCACCCACAGGCGGAGATTAGTACTAAGTATACGCTGCAAAAAGAACGGCGTTATTTGCTTCTCGATACTTCCGATGCGAGGGGGCGACCTCTGCCCTTCTTCGTAACTCATGCGGCTAAGTCAGTGGCAAGACGGCATCGACCCGATAGCTTCAGCTGAGATGGTTTACTCAGATGGGAGTCACCAGTTTGACGACAGCTTCGTTCCTCCACGATGTCGAATCTATTCCGGCTCGATCGTTGCAGCACGCCATGTCATCGACCGCCTCCGGCTCAGTTTTTGACGCTGGAAAGCATATAACCATTCAAAAAGAAGAGAGAGCACAAGGGCGGCTCTACGGTAGCACTATGTCGGGGCTTTCGTCTTGGACAATATCGATTTGGAGAGCTGCATGATACATCTCAATTGGTGGTGGTCTCGTCGGGTGAATTTGCTGCTGGAATTGAAGAGC
The DNA here is from genome assembly GCA_029378385.1 of Mycena metata. NCBI lineage: Eukaryota > Fungi > Basidiomycota > Agaricomycetes > Agaricales > Mycenaceae > Mycena > Mycena metata. Next base: position 23,348 of record JARKIB010000588.1, on the reverse strand, counting down.
ATTATCAGCACATGAACACCCTTGCATGCGTTCAAAACTAGTGAGCACAGTAAGTACGAGGTCGTTGAACGCCAGGTGCGTGAGAGTGAGCAACGATGCCAGGAAAGCAACCCAAGTATCCGTGTCTTCCGAATCGATCGAATCGAGCAGCTCCAGTGTGAAAAGCAACATCGGAAGGGTGTAGAGTGGTTATTAGACTCCGACATGGTTCACAAAAGCGTTTGAGGGGCAGGAGCGCGAGGAAGCAGATCCACGTGTCGTCCATCGCGAGGGGTAAAAGAAGAGCGGCGGTCGAGAAGAAGGCTGCGCCAGCAAGCTTCAAGTTAAGGGTAGTTGAGGCGACCCTTTCAATTGAAATGGGCGGGATCTCGGTGGCCTCGGGTTCAAGAGAATAGGATGAGTAGACAGTCGAAGTTCGATAAAGCAGAGGGTGGACCCTAGATCGTCGCAATGAGATGCGTTCTGCGGTTCCGTTACAGTGAACCGGCAGCCAAAGTTTGACGCGGCGTGCCACGTGGGATTTGTACAGGCCAGGCATGCGCACAGATTTCAAAAACCTCTCGTTCTAGCTCGGGAGGTAGGGTCGGGGAAGAGGTTGAGGTCATGTTTTTTACCATCAAAGACCAAAGAGCACCAAGCAACTGAACGCCGAGTTCCATAAAAGGAAACGGCTCTCTTGCCGCTATGAAGCTTTAGCTACCGTAGGCCATCATCGTAGAAGAAGTGTTTATGAATATCCAGCCGCCAGATCTTCTCGATACTGCGTTTATTTGGACCACCCATGATCCCAACCGATGAGCTTCGGTCTTAGTGATACAGAGGGCTTAATTCCGAAGTAAGCGTCAATGTCAGACAGTCAGAAATAACTGGAAACAACAGCCAGAGCGAGAAACGTCATGAAAGGCTGGATTTGGCACAACACCTCCCTATGCGACAACAGCTCCACGGGGCAAAGGACAAACAGTCTTTCTTACAGTGTTCCACTCTGCACTCTTATGATGCCCTCGGCCCGAGTCGAGTCGTGAGGATAAAATCCTAGAGGAAGCCTGAGGTCTCCCCAATCTTCATTCGCGACACAAATATTTGGCATGGACGAAGGGAGTCGCTGCTCATCTCATAAATCTTTGTGGACTCAGACGTAGCGGTGCAGTCTGGCGCAGTCCTCAGTATAGATCGGCCCATGTTCATGATGCAAGATCCGTCAAGTTGATGAGGAATTCGTTGAAGTAAGGATAATACAAGGTCAAGGCAGACAAATCCAAGCATCGAGTCAAAAGCTCAGGTTTCGAGTCAGAAAACCTTTGAGTCATTGCAGAGCACCGATCGATCGAGTTACGCTGGCAAACTGGGTAACTTGAAATCGACAAAGGCTGGTAGAAATTTGAGGAAATCGAGGGAAGTTAAACACTAATTTCAAGCCGCAGAGGGTTCGTATACAGGCAAATAGTTCCAAGTCCATTGGGGTGGATGTGGATGAGAAATGGCACAAGGCGCTTGTTTGCGCTTGTTTGCCAACAACCTCCCATTTTCGTATAAACCACGACTCGGAAATTTCGATTGCTACTTTCTGACTCCCTTTTGAACTCTACTCCCTACACTTTGCAAATATGGCGGGCGACGAAACACTACAGAAAGAACACGAAGAATCGGGGTCAGAGGAGGAAGAGGAGGACGTCGTCCCCAAGGTCGAAATAGATCCCTCTACCCTCACACCTCTTTCACCAGAGGTTATCTCGAAACAAGTGAGTTGTATCGTGTATCTCGTGTATCAATACTCATACATGTGTTGGATAGGCCACAATAAACTTGGGTAGCCCAAATCGCGACTCTCGATGAACTTGACTCACACATTTTCGCATAGGCACCATCGGCCATGTCGCGCACGGAAAATCCACCGTGGTCAAGGCCATCTCTGGTGTTATGACCGTCCGGTTTAAGAACGAACTCGTTCGCAATATCACGATAAAGCTTGGGTATGCTAATGCCAAGGTGTGTACAAGTAATCAGTTCCATGCGTAAAGTTACCAACCACTACTAGATCTACAAATGCGAAAACGCGGCGTGCCCGCGACCAGGATGTTATCGATCCTATCCGTCATCCAAGGAGGACAACCCGCCTTGTGAGCGGCCAGGATGCAACTCAAGAATGAAGCTCGTTCGACACGTCTCGTTTGTCGATTGCCCTGGCCACGACATTCTCATGGCTACCATGCTGAACGGTGCCGCGGTCATGGACGCCGCGCTGCTCCTCGTCGCCGGGAACGAAACGTGCCCCCAGCCTCAGACGTCCGAGCATCTCGCGGCCGTTGAAATCATGAAGCTCGAACACATTATCATCCTCCAGAACAAAGTCGATCTTATTAAGGAGTCCCAGGCGCTGGAGCACCAGAAGAGCATCGCCGCGTTCGTGAAGGGTGCGTGTGTTTCCTTGGAATTACTCATCTATGTCCTGATTTGAATAATAGGAACGGTCGCCGAATCGTCCCCCATCGTCCCCATATCCGCCCAACTGAAATACAACATTGACGCCGTGAACGAGTACATTGTCAAGCGCATCCCCATCCCCGTCCGCGACTTCACCTCTGATCCCCGCCTCATCGTCATCCGCTCGTTTGACGTGAACAAGCCCGGCGCGGAGGTGGACGACCTCAAGGGCGGTGTTGCCGGTGGTTCCATCCTCATGGGTGTCCTGCGGCTCGGGCAGGAGGTCGAGATCCGGCCAGGCGTCGTGACCAAGGATAACGCCGGGCGCAATCAGTGCAAGCCAATCTTCAGCCGCATCATGTCGCTGCACGCCGAGAACAATCTGCTGAACTTTGCCGTGCCCGGAGGGCTTATTGGTGTCGGCACGAGAATAGACCCGACGCTATGCAGAGCAGATCGGCTCGTCGGGCAGGTGCTCGGTGCGGTGGGCAAGCTGCCCAAAATTTATACTGGTGAGTATCTCGTCGTTCCATACCTGGCGTCTACGGAATGCTGATTCATCGACACAGAATTGGAAATCAGTCTCTTCCTTCTTCGGCGTCTCCTCGGTGTCAAGACGGAGGACAAGAAACAGACCAAGGTGTCGAAGCTCGTTAAGAGCGAGCTCCTTCTCATCAACATCGGCTCGACGTCCACGGGTGGACGCGTTCTGAGCGTCAAGGCGGACTTGGCCAAAATCCAGCTGACCTCGCCCGCCTGCACGGAAATCGGGGAGAAGGTCGCGCTTTCGCGTCGTATCGAGAAGCATTGGCGGCTCGTTGGTCAGTGCTTTTCCTTACTTTTCCTCTTTTCCTGATTCTGATGATTCGGTGCTAGGTTGGGGAAGTGTGCAGCGCGGTACGGTATTAGAGGTAGACTAATCTCTGTATTATTTCGATCTCGGTGTATTATGCGTGTACATGCGTGTACAGATCGTTATTCTTCTAAAACACGCAAAAAATTAGAAAAAAGAGATGACGTTGAAACTGGAAGCAGAGACCTATTCAAGAAGGACGAGGTACTAGAGGTATATCTTTCCCGCGAGCCTGGCGGTGGAAATAAATAAATGCAAAAAGCAAGGATCTCACGAGGAGAAGGGTTCCAAAGATTGTTTCAGCGACGTGCGTTTGCAATACAACAGGATGTCTCTAGTAAAAGGCGAGAAACATAGTTTATGTCGGGTTGCAATGCCGCTGAAAGAGTGTGTGAAAACTAGGAGGACATCAGTTGAGTTGTGTACCTTGTTTGGAGCGATTCGCGTGTTTAGCCGACGCCGGAGGTTTGGACCATTGCAGCCCCGGTGAACAGGAAGTTCGAGCTACGAACGACGGAATGTTATCACGAGAGATGCAAGAAAGGCTAGTGGAGGCTGCGTTTGCAGGTGGGTGCTAAATTATATGCACAAATTTAAACGTGAGAGTTGGACCCAAATTTTCAGCAAAGACAAATGCATACAGCCCGTATTCCAATTTCCCTGTAGGCGCTGCGCTACTGTGCACCGACGGTACGATTGTCAAAGGCGCTAGTATCGACAATGCAAGTCACAGTCCGTCTCTCATCGATACCCACTCTACTTCCTTGCTCAGCGCTCATCCGCCCAGGTGAAATAATTTGCGCGGAGCGTACGGCCATCGTCAAGGCAGTCGTGAGTCCCTTTGGCTGAAGTTCGCCAGCTAAACTGACTAATGCCACAAGAGTGAAGGAAACCGATCCTTTGCGGCTTTGGCAGTTGTCGCGTGCAGTCGCTCGTTCCGCCGACCTGCCAGGAAACTCACGAGTTTGCAGGAACGTCCCGCACATGTCTCCATGTGGACTGTGTCGTCAGGTAATCGTAGAGTTCTGTGCGCCAGAGATGCTAGTCCTCCTCATCCCTGGTGATTATCCGGCTTCTGGGGGAAAGTTGAAGAAGACCACCGTTGGGGAGTTGTTCCCGGAGCATGACAATTACCTGGGCGGCGGTTCTGCGAGCCGCCGGGGAGCTCACTTCACGACATAGATGGAAGAGAAGTTGTGCTTTGGGTCGAGTGATATGTGATTGGTATACAATGAACTATATTCCAGACGCAGCAGGAATAACAGCCTCTTCGTCTCTCCCTGCATCGAGCACATAAGACACACGCGGGGAAGTAGGAAACATAACCCACCCTCGTAAAACTTCTGCAAAAACGTCCGCGAGGGCCTCTCCTTTGGCTTGAGCAGAATCCCATAGATGTGGTCCGGTTGTTTCCACATATTCAGCGTCTCCTGGAAGTCCTGCCGGCTCTTGAGGAGCAGCACGTCGATTGCACGGACGTCGGTGACATTGCGGTTCGCTTCGAAGCGCATGCGGATGGCGTGGCGGAGCTGCATCGGCGACACGTCTAGTGCGTATTGGTTGACGACTTCTGGGGCCTGCAAAGCCAGAGGATAAATGAACCTGAATACGTTGCTGGGTCGCGACATTCATACCGCGCGATACCAGTCCCGATACATCTGAATAACCCGCGTGCGCGCATCGGCGGCATTTTTGGAGGCCCGCGTAACCTGGGCGAGACGAGCGGGAATGGTTACTTGTGCGGACGCCATACGCGAGAAAGTGGTGGTAGAATTACAGGTCCGTAAATGGCCAAGTCTGATTGGGTCACTCTAGACCAAACACCATTTGCACCTTGTTCTTTACTTTACCCCCGTTACCGTATCCCACTTCACGATGGTCCGTGGATCAGGCAGGTACTTGTGTGGTCTTTAAAGCCATCTTGTTCATCCTTTCCAGGTAAATTCAAGCAGAAACGAGGCGGCGGGCGTAACTTCAGGTGCGATGGTGGCGTGCACCTTTATCGAACACCTTTAACGCATTTCTCACCAGTAAAAACCTGGTCTTGGACGAGAACGGTACAGCAGTGTCTACTGACAAGCGATGGTGCTTTGCGCATCCCTTTCAAGGCGTCATCGATCTCATGTCCAATACTTAATTACTAGGGCGCCGCGCAAGAACGACGAAGACGGTTCAGACGATGAGGACGAGGAGGAGGAAGAGGAGTCTGAAGAGGAATCGGAAGAGGAACCCCCAGCAGCAGGCGGGAGTGCTGAGCCTCAGCCCGAACTTAGTCGGGCTGAGCGGAAGGAACTCAAGAAGAAACAAGCTGCGGCCAAGGCCGCTCCAGAAGACGACGAGGACGAAGATCTCATCAACCACAATCATGTCACCAAGAAAATGAATATATCTGACATCGGTACCAAGGAATTAACACGGAGGGAGAGGTAGTGCGTTACCTTTATCTTTATTTTCTATGCTAATGTCGAATCAGGGAGCAGAAGGAGAAGCAAGAAGCAAAGGAACGCTACTGGAAGGTTTGTTCCTTCTCTCAGCACCTCAGCACTCCGTTAACCCGCCGCCCCTCAGCTTCACGTCGCTGGGAAGACCGATGAGGCAAAGGCAGATCTCGGTCGATTGGCCAAGATTCGTGCCGAGAGAGAGGCTGCCCTCGCAAAGAGGAAGGCAGAAGCCGAAGGTTGGTCCAGCATAAATATCAAGAGATCTTTCCTCTAACCATTCTTCTAGCCAAAGCTGCTGAAGCGGAAGCCAAGGCCGCGGCTCAACGCCGCTAGACATTAAGTCACGGTTCGCCGAAGGCTTTGCATGCAACGAATAATTGTAGCAGTAATGTAACATGTTCCTTGAATACAAATACACACCCTACGCATTTATATCTCGCATCGCCCATATACTTTCCTCGTCCACAAGGCGTCCACCATGGACTGTCTGCCGCCTCTGCATCTTAACCCGTGTAATCCGCGCCCGCCAAAGACCCACCGCGCGCTCGTCCACCAAGTCCCCGCACCACTCCCTCAACCACTGAACAAGCCGCAAATACTGATCCCCCTCGCGCCCCGCCATCGCCGCAATCACCGGCGGCTGCACGCTCACCTCGCCCCAAAACGCCAGAGCCACCCCAAGCGTGCGCTTCGAGGGCCGCATGCCCAGCCCGCGCATCCACACGAGCACGCGCGCGATCTCTGGCGCGCGGCGTGTCATGCCCAGCAACATGATGTACGCCGCCCAGTCGCGCTCGCGGAGGACGATGCCAGGGAAGTGCGCGCGCCCTCCTGGCGCAAGGACGTCCTGCGGGAGTTCGAAGCGCTGCGGGGCCATACTTAGGCGGATCGTGGGTGCGGCGCTATCGCTCTCCGTGTAAGCACGCACGGCGTACGCTGCGGGCTCGAGCGTGGCGAGGGCCAGGCGTTCAGGTGCATTGAATACAGCTTGCAGGAATATACGTGAGGCAGTCTCGGTGGCGACTTTGTCGCGCCAGACGCCGGAGCGGTATGGAGTGGCGGCTTGCGAAGTGAGGGAGTGAACGAGTGCCATGCGTGTGGCGGGAGGGGGCGGCGGGTTGCGGAAGGGGTTCTTTAGCGCGAGGAGCGCGAACTGCCCGGCGAACGAATCGTCAAGGATGTGCGGGAACTGCGCGGCCTCGAGTACGATGCGGAGGGTCTCTGCCGACGGCCGTACATCGTACAGTTCCTCCATGGCGTCCCAGAGACGGAATATCAAGTCAGGGCGCAAGATACGGTGGAGACTGTTCATGAAGAGGTTGATGAGCGCTGTCGTAGCGCGAAGGGGACGTAAATGGCGATATTGCGTTGAGAGCTCCGCACGAGATCGTGTGGTGTGCATTTCCAGCGTGCTGAAAGCCTGCTCCGGCCGCGAGGAGAGGACGAGGGCCTGTATCCCAGCGGCAAGGGCCATCTCGTCGATGTGGAGCCCAGATCGGACCAGCCTGGTCCAAGCGTGATACGCCAGCTCCCATGCGTGCCGCAGAAGAAACCCGCGGATGAGCATGGTGTGGGTGGCGACCGTATGCCGCATCTCGCTGCTTACGGGCCGCGCGCGCATGAACAGATCGTGGAGGGCGTAGGAGGGGATCGTGAGGTCGCGCACGGTGACTGCGAACGCGGAGGCCCAGTCGTACGAGTCCACCGCACGCTTGCCATAAACAGCACGCGGATGTGTATTCGGCCGGCGCGGCGCAAGGTGTCGCAGTCGGTCGGACTTTTCCACCTTGTGCGATTTTTCGGCGAGTCGGACGAGGAACTCGAATGCGGACGCACTGTCCGGCTGGCTGCGCACAAGAAGGGTGTCGGAGCGCGCGACGTGTTCTGCCTGGTCCGCAGCGTCCTCCTCTGTGCCTCGCCCGTCATAGTAGGGGCGACGCAAGTCGCGGATGGCCTTGGCGTAGCGGTGCGCGTCGTGGATTGCGCCATCGGTCGCATAAACACGGAGATACGACTCAAAGTGTGAGGCGGTCGGCACAACACCCAAATGCATCTGGCGGCGCCGCAGGACTTCCGTGAGCCCGTGTGTCGTGTAGCGGTCTGCGAGGAGGGCGGAATACGTCCGCGGGGAAAGACGCAGCTGGCGTGCCTCCATTGTGCGCAGAACCGTGACGGCATTCCTGCCCGTTTGGCGCGAGCGCTGGCGGGTTGAGGTCATGGCGGCGAGGAGATGGTTAAAGTGCATGTTTTGGGATTCGTGGCTGACGGAGACGACCAAAAACGCGTCGATTACGCGCTGCATAGGCAAGACGATATCGAAACGTGCGAGATGGATCATGGTCATGACCAGCAGCGGAGCTTGCACCGTAGGAGGCGCGACTTTGATGTGGTCGAAGCTCAAGTCCAGGAGAGATCCTGACGCATGCCGCGAGGTGCGAACTCGAAAGGCGGCAAGATAAAGTACCAGCCAGGAAGGAGGGGTGGATGATGGATTGTTCTCCAGTGCTTTGTCAATGTTAGAAGCGTAGATGGAGGCTCGCCAGTGCGCAAAGTCGTCAAGGGAGACATGAGATGCGTCGAGCGCGCTGGACAAGCTGAGGCGCCGAGGAGAATGCAAAGCCATTACAAGGCGCCATAGTGGATCGCGAGTATTCAAGGAAAGGTCGCGTAGGTATTCTGTTATTTTGGTGCTCCGCGAGTAGTTTCGGCGTCCAATTGCCTTGACCCCTGCCTTGACCCCCACACGGAGAGCAATGTTCCACATGCATGCATCTAGCAGCAATCTGAGGCGCTTACACGGTCCATAAGTAAGGACGATGGCAAAAAGGGAGCTGTGACGGCCGGCACAGCCACTGTGACTTTGATCATTTTGCCTTTTGCCTTTCGACCTCTTTCGACATGCCTCGTATTCTGGTAGGTCTCTCGCACGCCCTTGCACTACCTCCTGCTCCTCCTTCTAGTACTGAACCATTTGAATCCAGTTCGTGACCGGTTTTCACCCATCTACTCGCGCCCGGGCGCTTGCGTACGAATTTGAACGGTAAGTCTCCATTAGGGTTGTCAAAAAAGCGCTGGGTGTACGACATTCCGCTCGTCGCGTCGCCGAAAATACGAGATCGAATTGGCGCGATTGTATTTCTTGCCTGGTCGTGCCCTTTCCATCTGGCTGGCCTGTAAATCGATCGTCTTGATCGAACGGCTGAACCAAACGACCGCGTCAGCTGGGGCGTCCTCCTCAGCGGGATCTGCCCGAGCCGCGGTTGAGAGCATTGTCGGGTGCAGAAATGTGCTTCTGCTGATGCAGAAATGTATTTCTGCTTCGTCAATTCAGACGCTACAATTTTTCTTTTCGATTTTGATCGAGTTTCCCCTCTTGTCAATCTCGTACCCGGCCTTTACTGACCCTCCTCCTCGCAGCTACGGCGCGCTAATGCGCTGCGATGTCCCGGCCCCACGGGCTGGCTCGACCCGTCCGTACAATCCGTGAGTTCAATTACGATCCCTTTCCAGTCAACGAATCGCGAACGGCATGCAATATCGAACCGATTCGAGTCGAGAAACCACCTTCGTCCATGTTCGCGAAAGAAAACCCCTTCGTCCCCATTCAAATCTCACCGTCCATCAACCCGATCGCTCAACGCCGTCAACATATCGTAGTTATGCTTTTGTGGAGTTTCGCAGCACGCGGGATGCAGAAGAAGCTTATTATGACATGTACGCAGCAGCCCCGCACGTCTTCCAGTCGACTAACGCCTCATGATTTAGGCATGGTAAAGTCTTTGAGGGATCACGCTTGAGTATCCAGGTAAGATGATGATCTCAGCTCGAGTCTCAATTGGGGCGCTAACCAACTCTTAGTGGGCACGGAGTCCTCCCTCGGCTGTTTGGCGTTCTGAGAGGGGCCCTCCGAGATCGTCGCGTGACAGAGACCGCTCGCGCAGCCCCCGCCGCCGCGCCGAGAGGGACGATGTCCGCGACCGCGACCGTGACAGGGACCGGGTTCAGGACGTCGATGAGAGGGACCGGGACCGGGATCGGGATCGGGACAGCAGACGTAGCAGGAGGAGCAGGTCCCCCGAGAGACGCAGGAGCAAGTCCCCCGAGAGGCGCAGGAGCAGGACGCCGGAGAGGCGGCGCAGTCCATCGCCGGAGAGAAAACGAGAGGACCGGGACGACAGAGCTAGGACCCCGCCCCGTGCCAGGGATGAAGATGAGCCCGTTAAAAGAGAGGATGACCGCGCGGACACACCTCCATGATTTTATTCACTTCCGCTTGTGCGCTGATTCTGACCTTCGCCTTCGTTTCGAAAGACTTGTTTTGGTTCTTGGCCTCCATTGTCGTAGCATTGACACACGACCAGATTATTTTCTTGAAGTTTTAATACACAAAATGAAACTTGATTTGTCTTCCCGAACCACGAGATCCTCAATCCCAAAAGCACAAAAGGACGCCTATACGTCCAAACCATCGGGGAATAAATTCTAACCACTCGACAGAAAAACGTTGCGCCGAACAAGGTACGCAACTCAACTGATGTCGTCCTACTTTTCACAGACCATTCCAGCGGCATTGCAACCCGACATAAACCATGTTTCTCGCCTTTTACTAGAGACATCCTGTTGTATTGCAAACGCACGTCGCTGAAACAATCTTTGGAACCCTTCTCTTCGTGAGGAACTTCGTTTTTTGGTCGTACTTTAGGCTGACCATTTGGCCTTCGCTTATATGCCACACCAAATATTCAAATGAAGCCGCAGGCCCGCAGAACCCATAAGAACATTATTTCGCCATAGGGTGCGTATGTATGCTAGATTTGTACAATATGATATGGAATTGTCCCTTCAATTCAATCGCGCTTGTTGCTGTTGGCCCCAGTTACCTCGTTGTACTTGGTCGACAGCCTGTCGAACTCGGCAGCCTGCTGAGCGGCCTGCTTTTTGAGGGTCTCTGCAGATCCTCGTCAATACCAATAAGCAAGAAACAAACACGGCGAAGACTAACCAAAGTCCCTGTCCTTCTTCGACAGCTCCGCGATCTTGGCTTTGAGCTCTGCGACTTCGTCCGGGTTCGAGGATTTGGAGCCAGGCTTGCCAGTCGTGGTCTGCACAAAGTTATTATTTGCGGGTGTGGATTAAGGAGAGCCCACCTCTTTGAGTTTCGCGTACTCTTCTTGGGTGTGAATGAGGTCGAGGATGAGATAAAAGGTACGAGCTACAGAGGGGTTTAGACGTGTCACTTCGCCGACGAGGAGCAAGATACGTACTGAGAACGAGCGACAGGAAGAGCGTGAAACCAGTCAGGTAGGTGTTGCGCTGGGAGCTAAATAGGAATGACACGAGGTCAGATGTGAGTGTTTATTAGAATAGCGACACGCACTAGAATTTCCGAGCAGCAAAACTGTTCTCCGCCTGTGCATTTCCGGTGTGGGCCATTCCATTCTGCTTGGCGAGCTCAGACTCGGCCGTGACGCGGAACATCCGTTGGAGCGCGTCTGCGAACAGAATGGCCACGAATCTAGTCCATGAACCTGTTAATACTGCGGATTCGAGAGAACAACGTGTCCGCAGCGCACATAAAGGATATTTTCAAGCCGTATGCGAGTTTGGCGACGATGGGACTTTCGGAGAGGAAGCCGAAGACCTTTTTGCGCACGTTGTGCGGCAAGGGGAAGACTAGGAAACAAAATGTCACCATCTAGACCAAGAGTCAGACTCCAAGGAAGCGGAAAATTTGGGAGCGCGTGCCTCCGCTGCGAGCAGCATAAAGGTCAACGAGTAGCTAGTGGGATAGATGTCAGTATATCGCTAGCAAAAACGAGGTGAAAGCCTTTACTAGATGGTCATTTTGGAGGAGAAAGTGGTGGTTCAGGTCAAAGAGCAAGCGTGCGGTAATGCCCTGACGTCACGATCCAACACGTAGCCTCTATACTTCCGCAGTTTGGCAGCGACGTGTAAACGAAATACCCCTATCTAGCGGCCAGAACCCTTGAAGGATTTGGATTTTATTCAGCACCTCATATCAACGATCTTTACTTGGGCTGGAGTTCGAGTTCGACCGCGCTCAAATTTTCCGCTAAGAAATGCAGGCAGTTTTTGGAACAAAACGCGGAAGACGCCGACCAACAATTTGGGAAAGTAATTATCCCTCCGACATCGTAAGGGATCTGGTCAGAGCTTCAAGTACACGGTAGAATTTTGTTACATTTTGGCACTAGTAGGGCACAACATACTACCTTTGAATTATGGCGAATCGTCGAGAGCGCCCGTAACCGAATCATAAGGGACGTTTTGTTCCACACCGCCTGTAGCACTACTGCTGCTTGGCCACCTCCTTGCTGCTTGGATGCCCCACGACTCGCCGGATGCCATTTCCCGCAACGCTTGCAAGGTGTACTGCGATCCATCAAGAAAGATAGGAATTGAATGCAGCAACTCACTTCAGCATCATTGCCAGCGTTGTGCAGGAATTCCGTCTGAATGCCAAGTTGGTTGCATACCGTCCCTAGTCCCACCTGCAGCGAACGAGGTACGAGTTCTTTAGTTGCAGCATCTGCTCATGAGAGATCAAGGCCCACCTGCTCCTTGCTCCGGCCAGTCAAGCCGCCAAAAAGAATCTGTGTGTCGAGGATAAAAATCCCCTCGGCGGGAATGAGATTTGGTAATTCATAAACGGCGGTTTCTATTGGGGCGGAGAGACCATTGAGAGTTCTAGAAAATTGAGAAATCCAAGTAGAATCTAGTGAGGACGACGGACCTAATGTCACCCCGGGTATCGTGAAAGACTAGGAACACCGGACCATGGATACGCATTCCCGATATTAGGTCCGAGACCTTGGCCTTCAGTTCAGCTTTAGTGAGTTCCACGCTTTGGCCAAACCAAGGGTTGTAATTCTGAAAATGAAGTTGACAGGATAGAGTTCTTTCAAACCAAGTCTCGCACCTCTCTCCGTTCCGGGACATTATATTGTCCATTCCGATAAAATCGATGTTCCTCTACGGTGAAATGCCCGCGTTCCACTTTCTCCTGCCTGTCCTCCCATCGCACGGAACTGTAGCCCATTTCTGTGATCGTGTTCTGGGTGTGATCTCCCGTCCAAAGCTCGAAATCCAGGGCCAGGAATACACCTGCTTGAGCGTCCCACAGCTTTCTTACGCGTTCAAAGGTATCGCGCCGCGAAGTGAGAGACGTATCCGCGCCCTCCAGTTTGCTGTTGATTTTCTTGATTTTCTTGAGTGCGTTTGTTCGTCAGTCAGACAACCCCCGCAGCTCCAGAAACCAACCTTCATTGCGTTGCGAAGCGATTTCATATTCGTGTGGATGGTAGGCTCGGCGTCTACCTCCGACGCGAGGAACATGCTCTCTGAAGACGGGAGCGGGATCAAGTCCGCAATATTCATCGCGTGAAGCCAGTATCGTAGATACTCGACCTGCGCCGAGGAAAACAAATACCGCAATTTTCCATCCGCAAACTTCCCTGAGGAACCACCGCTTAGTTACTGGTTTGTCCCCTTCTAAGAGATCGTACCCAGAAACGTGTTAATCCCGTTTACACCTTTCTTGTGAAGTGGATGGTCGGGATGAATCAGCGCTCTCTCGGCTCGTGGCGGGGTTAGTTTCCGTTAGAAATGGTTGCTGGATGCGAGATACGTACATAACGCCCCTCTCAATGCCTCTGCCTCCCGGGATCCGTCAGGCAGCGCCTTGGCCCTGAAAACGAACGTCGACTTTGAACTCAGGGAGAGTCGATTACGGTTACCACTACTAGGTTGTTGAGGCGCATCCAGACCTGGTCCTCAAAGAACTCACGTTGAACAAGATGTCAGAACATCTATAATACCCAATCACTTTGGACGACATGGCGGAGCGAAAGACGGAGGATTCGCGATCACGTGTAGCGCTGATACATAAACGGGGACAACACCAAAACTCATTTCCAAGTATCAAATAGTACATAATTTAAACCGCAACAACGCGCACTTAGGCGTCTCTATCCCGACGCACACTCCCCTCGCGCACTTTCGGAACCGCAATCTTCTGGCCCGCATACGCCATAGCAGCTCTTTCCCATTGCTTCCACGGTTCCAAACCCTTCACAGGCCGCGCGCGGGCCACGCGGAACACCCACCCCTCGACCCGATCCAGGAAGAGCAGCGTCCAGATAACAACCACCGACACCAGCGCGCCGACAAGCCCGGGCGGATCCAGCGCGTGTCGGGCGGGGATGGGGAGAGGCAGCAGTGTCCCGATGGGCGCAGAGCGCATTTTCTGGCGCCGGGAGGTCGGTGTTGTTGGCGCCGTGGGGGGTGGTGCGAAGGTGGAGTGGAAGAGCTTATCCGACGAGGCGAAGAAGATGCGCTCGGTGGTGCCGAGGAGGAGGGCGTGTTGGGGGGAGGGACAGAGGAGGAGGATGGTGAAAACACGCGGAGACATGTATGATATCGTGAGGTGGTCCGTTGGGGGGTACGCCGGTGCGAATGCACGGATGACGAGGGAGGGGTTTGCGGGGACGAGCGACACGGAGACGCCAGTTTCTTCCACCCTCCGGCGCAGGAATTCCTCGACATGACGACGGGAATAGGCTTCAAAGAGCCCTTCGTCGAGCCACCGCACGCCGCCCTCGATCGGATGAAGCGATAGGTCAGATTCTGGTGATGTCCAAGTTGCGGGAAGAGGCTCTGGCCGGATAAACACATCGAGGCGCTTCTTGTAGTGCAAAATCCAAGCGATATACACGATGCGTGCAAAGGACAGGAAAAGGTCAAACGGCGCTCGTGAGAGAGCGAAGATGAGAGAGGTCGAAGTCAGAGGGGAGGCGGAGGTGGGCCGCAGCAGAGCCGTCAACTTGAGAGGTCCGGCAACGGGAATTTTGTGGTCAGATGCTGTGTGCAGATGCACGCGCACGCTAGGTCTCGGCGGAGTTGGAGATGCATTTGTATCGCGAGTACCGGTTGGCGGATGAGTAGGGCTTTTGATAGCAACCCTATAAAAGCCCCGGCGATCGTTGAAGGGGGAGACATGGAATGCTCGGGGGAATGTCCATTGATGGTCAAAACTGGGATTATGATTATAAGATGCAGACTCAAAATAGCGAATAGCAACTGACCCTCCGACTATCGTTTTATCCTCGCCCTTTCCAGTTTCTAAGCAGTACACATGACTTTCTCCGAATGTGTTGTGTACCTGAAGGCATTCTTAGAATACAATCTTGTCTAGGACGCCATCGACCGACCTCCAAGACAGTCAGGAAGAATTCGCCCCCGGGGCGGTAGCAAAAATATACAGTCAGCGGATTGATCCCTTCGAACCCCAGTAGACTTGGCATAGTCATCATCCAGGCGTCCTCCAGACCATCGGCCAATAGTCCTCGGTCGGCAAGAACCTTTTCCAGTCGTTGACGAATTGAGCCACCATTCTCAGTCAGATAGGGAGCAGGACGAAGCCCAACGAGTCTTGCCCATCGTCCACCGTATCCGAAGATCCATCCGCGTCCAAGGTCCAAAGAGTGGTTTTCCAACGCATTCAGAGATAGTAAAAGCGAAAGCGTCGGGTACGTAAATGCATGCGTCGATCCGACCGGAAAGAGTCGGGCATGAGTGACCTGGTTTTCTAGGACGTATCCTCTTGGGTACGACGGGGTACCAGTCATACGTGGTGGTGGTCGCAAAGTGAAGGCAGCGTCGATTTGATGCTGAAGAACAAGGGAGCAATCAAGCAGCGGTGTTCCGTTGCCTTTTATGGCAACCACATTGCCATATCTGTTCTCGCCTCGTGCCCAGCACTGCAACTGTTCCCACACTTGATCTAAGCCAAAAGGCCAGAGATCCCAATCCTTGGCTCAATCCACAACGTACCCCGAGACTCTCTGTTTCCGTCAGTCTGAACGGAAGGTTCGTCGAGCAAAGTACTTGGTATTGCGTCCGTATCTTGTTGGTCTAACACTCGTTGTCAAGATCAATATGCAACCGACCTTCATTGAAGGTTTAAACGGACAGATATTCCCTCTAGAAATCGGAAACGCATCTCAGCCTCGAGCTGCTGCCCACCCCATTCAGGCCTTACCCCCCGAAATTCTGGCCCAAGTCTTCGTTCACTTCCTCCCCGCCTACCCCGAGTTCCCGCCGCTTTCTGGACTTCTCTCGCCACTCTTACTCTGCCAAATCTGTCAGGAATGGCGCGCAATTGCGTTTTCCACTCCCTCTCTATGGAGCGCCATCCGCATCACTACCCCCACCGATGTCGATGTGCCCGAATCACATGAAGTCCTCAAGCTCGAAATTCTGAAAACTTGGCTTACACGCTCCAGAAACTGCCCCCTTTCTCTGAGCCTCTCGGGGACAAGCCAATCCCTGTTGCTCTCAGACTTCCTCGACGCCATCGCATCTCATTGTGGACGCTGGGAGCATCTTGATGTTTTGATTGCCATGAAAGACGTGAAATTCATGCAGGGCGAGATGCCCTTGCTCCGGGAACTAAAATTTGGACCTAATGGTTTACCACGAGGAATCGAAGAACCACCCACTCTCTTTGCGCATGCACCGCTGCTGAGGACCGTGGTCCTCAGCGATGATTTCCTCGTAGAGCGCATGCGCTTGCCATGGGCGCAACTCACTCATCTCTACGCTGGGTGCCTCTATGAGTGGGAGTGCCTGGAAATTGTGCGCGAGGCGACGCACCTCGTCTCCTTTACGGCCAACATTATTCGACAGAGCGAGGCTCAACCCGGACAAAACTCCATTCACCTTCATCTCCGCGATCTGCTCCTACTTCCCCTACGTCTCTACGACGTCGAGTGGTGGTGGGAAATACTCGACTATCTGACCCTGCCCGCACTACGCAAGCTCCAAATCCCGGAGGTCCACACTCCGCTTACCTCCCTCCAAACATTTATCTCGCGGTCCCAATGCACGCTGGAAGAACTGTGTGTCACTCACGCGACACTAGCGGAGTCTGTGTTTCGTGAGGCGTTGCCCCCGCTGGGGAAAATCATACTTGAGGCCAAGACTAGGGAGTAGGCTATATCAAGGTTTTCTCCCTCTCGCAAACCTAATACAAAAAAAAAATCTTGATATCCGGTTCTCATAGCAAGAAGTAGGTTGCCAAAAGTTCACCAGTTTGCCTCGTGACGGGCTTCGCTTCGGCAAGATTGGATGGTGTTACTTAGACGGCGGTGGGGACACCCCCGCTCGACCAATTATTTGTAGTGCTATCAAAATTCAATAGCGTATTTCAATCAATGTATATCTCCTTGGAATTTTTCCCGCTGGTACACAAATTCGTCGTAGTACTTGGCTGAGGGAATGCTCATAAATTATTTCCAATCAGACGCGAGTCACATGTGACTCGTACGCGAATTTCCTTTTCTGGACTTGTTCGAAACGACCATGAACCCTCCCATCGCGGCCACACCAATCCTGGTGGCGCCCACTGATCCCTCTCAGGTTCAAGACAGTAGGGCAAAGCGTCTTGTGAGGCAACAGGCCAGATTTCGCGACCGCGGAGGGTGAGGATCTCAAGAACGCCGCATGGAATTCGCGAGGCTCATTTCGCCGCAGAATATTTGTTCCTAGGGCTCACAACAATCTCCTCGACATTCTTCTTGGTCGCAAGAAGCCTTCGCCACTGAAGCGGAGGTCGCGGTCGCGTAGTCTCTCAGTCTCACCGTCCAAGAGCGCTGCGTCGAGATCTAAGCGAGGGAGCTCGGTTGGTAGGAAGAGCGGTGGCACGGCCTCGAAGCCACCGTCTTCGCATAAGGCAAAGACCCTCCCGAGCCGTCCCGATGATGATGAGCCGGAGCAGCCGATTGCAGGTGTGTTATTTTCGTGAACTTTTGCGAGCAACGCCTGATTCCGTGGTACAAGGTCCCTCCCGACTCCCAGAGGCTGCCAAAAAGCCCCCGAGTAAGGTCGCAGCTTCCCGCAAGGGGAAGAAAGCCGCCACTGCTGGTCAGTCCACTCACCGTTTGATACCTGCTTATTAAATCCAATCTTCCTTCCAGACGAGGAGACACTCCAGGAGAGCAAACCTGCGCCAAAACGCAAGGGACGTCCCCCCAAATCTACGCAACCTACAGAAGGCATCCGTCCTACTATTACCTTCGTTTCTTCAACTAATTCGTTCGTAGACGAACTACAGGAGCCTAAGACTAAGCCGACAGCCAAGCGAAAGACAAAGGTCGTCGCGTTGGACGAAATAGCAGAAGATAAACCCGCACCTAAGAAACGTGCTACAGTACCAAAGTCCAAAGCCTCTCGGAAGACGACTGAGGTTGACGCCGAGCCTGAAGACGGCGACGTCCCCGTCAAGAGCGGCGCAAAATCCAAGGCTAAGGCCAGCACATCAGGTCCCCATTTATTATGTTTATCGTTTCAAAATGAAGCTAACGCAACATCTTGCTCGTAGGTACGGACTCCAAGCCGAAGGCGAAGCCCAAAGCTCGCGCTACCAAAGCATCTGAGGATACGGAAGTCGATGTAGACCCTCCACCGCGCGTCCGGCGTTCTCGAGCTGTCAAGTCCCGTGCGACTTACGCTGAACTCTCTGACGATGAGGAGGTCGAAGAGGAGCCACCCAAAGCCAAGGCATCGCGAGGCAAGCACGGCGCCCCAGTGCCAGCGACAAATCCTTCAAACGCGGCCCCGGTCTCAGCGAAAAGCAAGGGAAAGCAGCGAGAAGTGGTGGATGAGGAAGCTGCGCCGTCCGAAGCCAAAGTCGGGAAGAGCAAGGGCAAGGGTAAACTCCGCGAGCAGCAAGAGGCGGAAAAGCCTGCCAAACCCAAGGCGAAGCAGGCGGCGCGGAAACGTGCTTTGGAGCCCGACCCATCTGAAGACACGGATGGCGAGGGCGAAGATGCTCCGCCGACCAAAAGGCGCAAAGCTGCACCGCCAGCGAAAAAAGCTGATGATGTCCCACCGTCGCGGACGCGGCTCGAGGTGATCTTGGAGGAAGATGAGGAGGAGACGGTGGAAGTCGTAGAAACGCCGGTCCACGCCCTGAAGACGTCGGATTCCGGAACGTCAAAGTCCAGGAAACGACCCCGGGACCAGAACGAGGATACTGAGACGGCGGCAGCACCGAAGCCTCGGAAACGCACGAAGGTCGCGGAGGTCAAGGAGGCCCCCGTTCCTGCTGCCCCTGCGAAACCCAAGAAGCGTGCCCCAGTGAAGCGGAGTAAGCCTGCTGCTGTCAAGTCAGTCGCGAGCGAGGAGAAAAAGCAGTGGGTCATTTTCACTCTCGCCATCGCTCGGAGTCCTAATTATCACCCAGTGTCCAAATTCCGTCCCGGACGCTCAAGGAAAATACGCCGACGTCGCCCATTGCCGCAAAACCGACTTCGGTACAGGGATTTCTCTGTTTCCTTCTTGCGAATCACTAACACGCCGTTCTTTCTTTCTAGACTATCAAGAGGACCGGGCCACCGAAAAGCGTGCTGGACAGAGTCCGTGCGCATGCTGGCTCAAAGCTTGTGGTGGATGACGACGAGCCCGACGAATTGGATTTCCTATCTTGATTTCTGACACATACAGCGCACCCATCCTAGATCCCGCACACCGCAACTACATACCGCATTTCGTTTTGTATACACCGCATTGAGCCGTCGTGTACCTACCCTTCGCGTATCCTTCGCATACGCTAATTTATTTCTCGGAGTCTTGTATGGCTTTCGCAGTCGAACTTGATGCAACTTCTGCAACTTTCGAGTTCATTGTTTTCAAGGGGACATTCAAACGCGCATTTAATCATTACAGTTCCAATGCAACGAATTTTGGTTCCAGTCCGTCATCTATTGTTCAGACGGCCGCGCTCTTCTCAACCTTCTTCTCCATCTCGGGGACCAGCATCGTCTATGTACACCAACATTCCATTAGCTCTAGGATTAAACCAACTCACAGGGAAACGCACCTGAGCACTACCCTCGCCGTTCTCCCAGTGCTGGTATCGCACGGACGTCAGCCCGCGTTTCTCCGCTGCGAGACGCTGGGATTCTTGCAGCGAGTTGCGCACCGCGCGCGCGGCGATTTGGGTGTATTTGTTGTACCTGTGGGTAGGGCAGTTTAGCGCGCGATGGGTCAGGGAGGGCGTGTACGGACGTGAAGACGCTCCGCCAGGTTGCGCTGCTCATCGTTGCGGGTGGAAAGTTGGTGTTTACATCACACGGCTGAGCCAAACAGATGCCGAGAAGAAAATTGCCGAATATTTTGTAACGCGTTCAAGTTTACGGACTAGGACTACATGGGACTCGCGAGGGAACGTTGCTGGTGTGGTAAAAATATGTATAAGTGCAGTAGGTTCCTATCTACGCGCGCCGTTTACCGCGTCTTTTTCTTCAGCCTCTGCTTTGGGAACTGCAGCGGCGCATTCAGAACGGCACGCTTCTCATCCGCCACGCTATCCGGCAGCCCAAGCCGCGTACGCTCCCGTTCTCCCAATGTCGTGATTTTGCAGCCTGCGAGAGAAGACGGGTGAGCGTTTGAAGTCTGGCTTGAAAACGGAAAGACGCACCGAGCGATTTGCAGATCGCCGACATCTTCTCGGGTGCCAGACTGAGGTCCCGCGCGATGAGCGAGTAGTCGGCGGCGTAGTTGTCGACGCGAATACAGAGCGCGAGAATATGCGCGAGGAGGCGCAGGTCGAGCTGCGGGGTCGTTCGCGGTCTGTGAAGGGGTCAGGGCAGAGCAGATTTGCACGAGCAGAAGACAAACTCGGTCGAGCCGCGGGGACATTCCGTGAAGCGCGAGAGCAGGCTGTCGATGACCGCCCCCGGCACAGTCGGCAGCTTCGTGGGCAGTTCCTCCTTCTTAAACTTGCGTTCCGTTGTGCGGCGGAACGCCATCATGGAGGAGATGTAGAACAGGATTTTACTAGATGAATGAGCAAAAAAAAAAAAACTCCACGGGATTAGAGACGGCCCACAGGGTTCGTTTGCGTTCCTTGTCGGGGTGCTCCATCGTCGACTCGATGCGCGTATTGACCCAATCGGAGCCTCTAAATGGCAGGAGTTGCTTTCGCTCGTATGCGCTCCCAGCCTCGTAGAATGCAGTGACAGAAAGCACCTTCCATTCGGGCTCTGGAATGATCCCGTGCAGCGGATAAATATCCGCGGGGTCGGTGGCGGTAAGGGAAAATGGCGGAACCGGCCTGTTGCTGTCCGCAAGGTCCTTGGCCTCCTCTACGAACTTCTTTCAGCAAACAAACCAAGTTTTCTGAGAACAAAAATTACCCGTGGTCATCAGGCCCTCCGCCGCCTTGTCTATACCGGCCATAACAAAGTCCATAACGCCCTCCATGGCGCCCACATCGACGCGGTTCCGCTCCCGCGCACGGATTTGGGCCTTTGCTTTCTTCGTACCAAAGGTTTCGCCGAGAGCATTGCGCGCCTTGTAATATTCCGTCGTAGTAGGCGCCGGTGCAAGCTCTATGGATTTGAGCGCCTTTACCGTGCGGCTGAGGATGTACGGAGACATTGGTGTGGGTAGAACTATCACTTGGGACGTCCGTTTGTTGTGGACTGCAATAACATATCGGCACCCTGCCCCAGCGACGCGTCGGCTCTCTTCCTCATTGGACTCGAGCTCCACCGCGTCCGTTTCGCCTGCGACAGTCAGGCCCATATCATCGTCGTTTGGCTCGGCGGAAGTTTTGGTTTTTTTGCGGTAGCATCTGAATGCGGTGGACGGTGGGGCATCCAAGGAGGGGAAACTTACTGGGAACTTGAGTTTATTGGTTGTCCTTGAATAGCGGCAACATACCGAGGACTGGCCCAACTTGACCTGGTGCTACAGAACGTGCAGCAATTTTAAAGGCGATTTCTCGCGCAGGAGAAGCTTCACGTTTTCGTTTTTTCGAGCCACTTGTAGATGCGGACGCCATTTTCTTGTGCAGTACTTCTGTCCGAGTCAAGGCGACAACTGACAGGGACGGAGGTTGGATGTAAGTAAGAATTTTTGGATGAATGTAAGGGCCGCCGGAAGCTTCCGAGGCCTTTTGATCCTGACATGGCCAAACAAGACCTGCTTGGCTTTTCCCATCTCGAATTCGAAGGCTTGGGCGTCCCAAGGGCGTCCCTGGTGAAGGTTTTACCAACTTTTGTTGACTTATAAATCTGGCCTGGAATACTACAACTGGAATTTCGAAGCCGAGGATTGGGACTTGCGAAAAACAGCGTGAAAACGCCGTTCTCTGGCCAGAAACCTTTGCTCGAAGGAGGTGTATCAACCGCGGTCCCTAAAGGACTATACGAGTGCTGTACAAACCTGGTCGTACTTATTTTCTTGGTCATGTTAGCTCGTAATCTCTGCGGCGGGATTCAGGCAGCTTGGTATGCCTTATGCAGATCTACAGGCTGTCAGGCCCCCTCCCAATTTCTTTGCGCATCCTCGGACCAATAACCAAAATGGAGCTTCCAAATAGTCGTCGTTCCTTGTCTCCCTGGTACGGCTGGTGCAAGACATCCTGCTTCGCTCGTGCCACCAATCGAGCCGTCCACAGGCCTGACTTGGGACCGACCGCTCAAAACATGAACGAAAGCAAAGGCTTGGCCATGCCTGCTGCTAGACTCCATACACAAGACATACTACTAGGGCTACTACGTTTACCTCGCATTGGGCTTGCTCGACGCTTCCGAGCGCCTATCTCAAGTGTGTTCGGCGACGGGCATGGCATACTCGTGCCCTGAATATTCCCTGAAGCTCTGCGGGATACAGTACCTAGCTTGACAATGGGAAGCCCTATCACCTATCGTATGGTCCAGGCAACGCCGACGAGAACTAACGGCTCATCGCCAACTTGGCAGGTTTTCAAAGGCATGGTCTGTCCAAGTTACGATTCCCGTGCCGATAGTCTTGCTGTCGCCCAAGACAAGAGCCCACTGCTCCCTTCTTGACTCCTCGTTCGACATGAGGGCGATATTTTGTTGAGCGAATGATTTCTCGAGAACACTTGTCTCGAAACATCTGGTTATAAACTCTTGGCCTCTTTACCCAGCTCCCTGTAAGATATGTCTGTTACTTTAGCTAGGCTATCACCGCGATTGCGCAGTAGAGTAATTAGTGTGTTGTGTTCCTTATCGAGACCCGTCCTTATTGAGATCTGTCCGTAAATATTTATACCCTTCCTCCTTCCTTCTTGTATATTCCTTGTACATCCTAGTGCTGAAGAGATGTTGCACCAAGAGTTTGCTCGAAAAGTGCATGGTTGAGGCGCCATTGGTGAACCAGCTGAACAGATAGGACATTTGATCCCAGCCACCACAGGTGATACCTTCCCCCCTCGTGGTTTCTTTCTCTCCCTCTCCGTCGAACTCTCTTGGCCTACGTGGACCCAGTACTCAGTCA
This sequence comes from Mycena metata, assembly GCA_029378385.1. NCBI lineage: Eukaryota > Fungi > Basidiomycota > Agaricomycetes > Agaricales > Mycenaceae > Mycena > Mycena metata. The sequence goes on along the minus strand of JARKIB010000588.1, from coordinate 299 downwards.
TATTGACCATAAACCGCGGCTTTTCTTGGGTCTTGAGGGCTAACCTCTGCCAGTTTAAATTATTGCTCTTAGGGCCATTTGACACAGCGACCGTGAACAAGCCATACAGCCATAGAGGTCCATCGACACCCTTAGGCCCTTGGGATTAGGCTTTGAAATGTCGCAGTCGCCGGCGCCCGGGGAGACGCCCTTGTCGGCGCCTTCTGCGCCAGCCGAAATCACTTCGGACCTGCCACCACCTCCCATGGACCCAAAACTCGAAGACGACGCCGAGCCTCCGCTGTTTGGGTCTCCTTCAG
>JARKIB010000587.1:0-59070 GCA_029378385.1 Mycena metata | reverse complement strand
CAAGTTACTTGTATAATTCCAATCGGTTCGCTAACAAGTCATCCTCAAGCTCTCAACCACCATCTACCTTTTCTGATTGGGTAGCCTGCAGAGGATAGCGGGGGAAAATTAGAGGTCACCCCAACATATCAAGGCTTGTTCGTGACCTTGATTGTGCCTTCCAGAGGCGGAGGGAATAGTAGACATTAAGCGCGTAAAAACAACACTGTGCACCGACAGTGGCGTCCCGAGGGACTCATTCACATACAGCGGTGCAAGCCTAGGAGCACCTGTGGACCGCAAGGAATCCGAATTCAGTGAGTAGCGCGCTTCCAGTAAGGCGGCCAAGGTCATTGAAATATAGTAGCCCACTTAGGAAGTGGTGAGCTGAGTTATGTACCTTGGCCGGTACAACGGGTTGACGATCTGAGACATGCAATGCCAGCCTCATCGTCAGGATTTAATTTAAGCATGAAGCGGCAAGCTAGGGGGATATTCCGCAAAATATTAAACGATACCTCGGTGACTCCTGTTGCAATTTGCGAATTTGCACCTTGTTGAAAAAATACGAGCTGGGCGACTAATTCGGCAATGTCGGACTCCCGCCTAATTCGGCGATAAGTCACACGCGTTAGACAACTTCCGCCTGCTGCCGCGATACACATTGATCGGCTGATCTTGTCCTACGGTCCCACGATGTCAACCAACTCCGAGTACGTCCGAAGGTCGACGAAAAATACATATAAGGCTTCCAGGGAGCCCCGGGGAACCCATAATGTACTTTTACAACCTTTCAGCTTACCTCTTCACACCATTTTGAGGAACGAAGCGGGTTGTTTCGTTGTCGGAACTTCGCCCGATGTTTGTCCTGAGCAAACAATTTCCCGATTCGGGGGTAGGGTAGGGTCGTGGGAAGTTGGCCAGGATCTTCTGATCGCTCACCTCTTGCCTGCTGCCGCGATACACATTCCGAGTTACCCTCACCTCGCCCACTCCAGTCTCACCATGGCTTCACCGCGGTCGGGCTCAGATGCAATGCGGATACAGCGGGCCATAAACCAAGCCTTGCCCAAAATAACACCGATGCGCGACCTTATTCGGCGATGCGACATACAAACCAAGCTTGAGGGTGCCGACGACCAGGTAGTAGGAGACTTGATCCAGTTCGGTGGCAGCTCCCTTGAGCGGGTTTTCGGGTACGCATTGGCTAAACGAGTGCAGGGGGTACGCCCGCCTGGACACTATAATGCAAGGGTCACTTCATCTTTAAAGCCTCGCGCCCGCTGACACCTATTATCCAGGCCATCAAGGACCGCGTGTTATCGAAAGAGAGTCGTTTACTGGTCGTACAACGTTCGGACAACGGCCACCCCACGATCAGCGCTCAAGGAGCCGCCCCGCTCGAGGCTCTAGCAATCTTCTTTGTGTGTCTGTGTAACCACGAGGGAGTCGAGGGTGGACTCAACTGGGTACAAGAGGTGCTTGGAGACTCCATCTTAGCCGCCGACGAGGCATACATGCACATCCAGTGAGATTCATTCGCTTTCCTTTTCCGTACGCGCCTCATTCTTCCAACCATATAGTGGAGCACCGGTCCTCGCTGCGCCCCGCTCAGAGATTGTCGTGGATATGGGCGTGTCGAGATACAAGAACGGTAGGTTTCGATCTTCTCGCTGTTTTGACCCTGTTTTGACATCCGGATAATTAGCGGTTGCTCTCCTTTTTCTGTCGACGGCGGACCTGAAGTCAGCGTCCACGATCCAGGTCAAAGCTGCGAACACCGCGATCGTCGACGACTCGGGAGCGGAAACACCTGCATTGAGGATGAACTCGCCGGACACCATTCCTCAACCGTCTACTTTGTCGGAGACCGAAGCGGCAGCGCAGGCTCGGGAAACGAAGGCGGTGGGTCGCGCCGTCTCGCGCTCCATGCATAAAGTGGGTGTCATACTACTTCACCTGGCCGCAGTGCTAATTCCCTCTCTTCCAGGTAGTCCAAGACGTTGTCATGGACGTTGCGAAGCACGAGGGCAAAGCCGTCTTGGAGATCATCCGCAAAGACGGCTTCGTAGCCGCGACGGTGGCCGCCCCGGGCATTTTCGCGACCGGTCTGTTGTCAGTCCTTGGGTCCGGCGCGCCCCGCGGGACCAAACGCAAGGCGGAGATGGACAACGAGGACGAGACTGCCCTTGGTGCGGGCCCGTTGCAGCGCCACAAGGGCGACAGCGACACCGCCGTTACCATGCCCGCGACGGCCGGCCAGAGTCATCCAGCCGTAGGCCACCGCGCCGACACTGCGCCTGTGCCGCCATCTATCTCCGCACCAGCCCCCAGCGCCCCCACACCGACCGCGCAGCCACCTGCCCCTGAATCCGCCTCCGACACCCTCAGGGCCACCACACCGTCGACCGCGCAGCCACCTGCCCCCGCGCGCGGCCCCAGCGCCCCCGCACGCGCCCACCGTGCACGGGTGCCTGTCCATTCCAAGAGCACTGTCACGTCGCCGCGCAGCGGCCCGTCCGTCCTCAGCGCCGTGCGCACCATAGAAGCGACGCTCAGCGGAGCAGCTCCAGTACCCACCGCCACACCTGGCGCATACGCTCTTTTTCGGTTCGGTGGATAGGTAGAAAAGGACGGACTTCATTATTTTTATTTCGTTATGTCGTGTTTAAAGATTAGATTTGTAGCATCCATGTGTACCACGATTACCGATTGTATTGTGATGAATGTATTGTGACTGAGAGATTTGTCGAGGGTGTTTCTGGAGCGTCCGAGTCGGAAAAAGCAAGTAGGAATAGAATGTTTCGACGGGACGTAGAGCAGGGAGAATCCGGGTGGGAAGGATTCCAGATGTACGAGAGACGAACACAAGCATGAATCCCATGGAGTCCTGGACAAGCAGAGGCGTTTTGACGGGAAGCTCTTGCGCCGGTGGCAGCGGACAATCGAGGGGCCTCCGAGTCGGGAGATAGGCGCCAGCATGGGATAAGTAGACGACAGAGCAGCTTGGTGAGGGGGGCAGAGCTGGGAGGAGGAGGGAAGAGGAAAACGGTGATAGTTGTCCGTCGTGCGACCAGGCGCATCACGATCCTGGGTTTCATCCCCTTCGGTCTGTTTCCTTCCCACCACTGAGACCCCGGTCCCCCACCGCCTGTGTCTCCTCTAACGATCCCGATGCAGGTCGAAGGATCCGATGGCACCAAGGAACAGACCGAAAAACGCCGGGAAGAAACACTCCTGAGCAGCACCCCGAACCCGAACCCCGCTTTTTTGCACTTAAATCTGGCACAGTGGTACAACTTCGAGGATAGAGCAGACGGTCCAAAGACGGTCGTTGAACGTTGAGGGACAGGAAGATGCCGTTGGAAGAATGTCTACGGTGAGCCTTCGACCATTTCTCCCTGAAGGAATGTAGAGCTCAATCACACCCAGCGGAACATACGGACGTTAGTCGCCTGTCTAGTTTTGACCCCCAATATTTCTTTCTTCGCCGTCTTGTTGTCGCTTCGTCCCCGGATCGTGATTTGGATCTTGACGGCCTCTTGAGATCGACCCTGGCTCGTGAACCTCCGGGTAGCTGCCTATGCTCGGTGTTTGAAACATAACACTTGATGCAGAGACTGGCCCTGGCGGAGCTGGCGAATATTTTCCCCAGGTTCGGGTCCAGAAAACGGCGGGTTATATGTCTAGAGCAGTTGGAGCTGAGAGGAAAATTCCTCGGACTCAGAGAAAGCCCCGCCGTTGAACCCGACAGCTAAAGAAACTCTGTGTGTGTGGTCGGTGAGCAGTTTTGCGAAGGAGGTCTCGACGCACACAGTGTCTCAGAAATATCGCTTCTTTCTGCAAGCGGTCATCTGGAAAACGTGTGAGGTCGCGAGTTGAAAGAACTGTGAACTGTTTATTCGACTAATATTGCCGAGAGCGTCCGGAATTTGCGTCAGGAACAAGATAATATTGCGTCCAGAAAATACAAAGCTTGGTCGATTTGAGTAGATATTCAATAGCCCTAGAACCACTCGTCCAGCCCCCCTTGAAGGACCAACATCCGAGGGGTTTCTTTGTTTTTGTTCAGATTCTTCATCATCTTTCTCAGCTCTGCTCGCTGATTGCAATCTACAACATACAGGACATCAAGACGCGGTACAAGGTAGAAACAGAAAGTCCATACCGGTTTTGTGCCTCTTCCAGTCCGTCTTTTGGCAACTTACTCCGCAATATTCGACCTATTGAGAGGATGTTTTTGAATCAGCGAACAATAGTTGCGGAGAGGCACCCAAAAGCTGACCTGTTGACAACCGGAACAGCGCCTGAACTGTGTTGCCTTCGTTTCTTGCGCAGCGCACTCAGGCCGGGCGCAGTACTTCAGTATCAGCGCGCTGACGGCGGCGTCCTCGTTCACCCAGGTCCACACCTCCGGCGCCATCCACAGATCCTGAGCGACCCACAAATAGTCGCGCGCCATGTCTGCGCCGGCCAAGGGGAAGTGGCGTTTGCCATTGGCTAAAGCCCACGATCGGTATGAGCGTAACAAAAAAAAATGGAACTTACTTGGTCGTGTCCGCCGGGCCATAACGTTAGCGAGAACACCGGGATTGTTGCGCGCGGCCATGCGGAGAAGCTGCGCAGCCAGCGGGGAGCGACCCCATAGCTTGAACGCCGCCAATGCGGCGCTGTATATCATGTCAACCGCCGCTCTTTTTGCGTACTTCTCCTCCACCTCAGGCCAAAGGAGCTTGTCGTTTGGTGCACGGAACGCGGTGCACCCGCGTATCGGAGAGCCGATGCCGCGGTCGGTATCATGGCGCATCCACACCTGGCAGAAGAAGAGCGCATCTGCGAAGCGCCCGGTGCGAATGAGCAACGACGGCTGCCACCAGCGCTGATAGAGCTCGCCGATGGGATTGAGTCGAAGGGCCTCGATGCAGGTATTACTGGAGGACTTTAAATTACGCAGAATGGAAAACAGTGAAAGGACTTGCACCCCCTTCTCGTACTGCTCCGCGTAAAAGCACATCCGCACTAGGCCGCCAAGGACGCGCATGTACGGCCGCGTCAGAAGGAGTCCCGAGTCGCCGAACTTGCCTACACAAGGCCCATTGTCGTCGAAGCAGTCCGGCCCCAGACAGCTGATCAAGAGATCGCGGGCTATGGAAGAGATATGAATTCGTTTTGAAAGCATGAGAAGATAACGGCGATACCTCGTTTCTCAGCGACCTCAAGAAGCTGAACTGAGAGAGCCGGTGCGACCTGAAGCGCCAGTTGTATATAGGCGTCAAAGTTGTTTGGGTCTTTGAGAGCGATCTGGAGATGCGCGTAGGACTCCTCGTGTTTTCCCCTCCGAGATAGATCTTCTGCGAGCTGCAGACTTACAGACAAGAAGTTAAGTCGACTGAAAGAGTGCTCGAGATTGTGAGAGCACCTTCGCTGAGATTCTTCCGACACAAGGCCGCCACCAGCAATTCCGCGCTCGCCTTCTGCTCCGAATCGTTTGTCCATTCAAGAAGTAGCTGACTGGGGGGGTTTATGGCTGATTTTCGCTGAATTGGCCGTGGATGGGAGAAATTAGCTGACTACGGCTTCGTGGTTAATTTTTGGCTGAATTGACCGTGGAGAGAAGAAAGAACCGGCACTCCATCTTCCCGCGCACGAGCCATCATCGGAGTTTGAAACTTTTGAACAATTTGACGGTAGTGAGGTAATGTTCATCTTCCACCAGTCCAAAGTTTTTCCTCGACTCGCAGAGCCGCTTAGTCTCGAGAACAACTTTTGAGTCTGAAAATTTCAACCCTCGGTAAGTAATATTATCGAGACTCTGCCAGTCCTTCGAAGAACATAAGGCTCAGCGCTCACCTCTTAATTCTGTCGGAAACTCTTGCTTGCTGGCGGCTTGGGAAGTACTTGGGCAACAACGTTGTGGGTCGTTAAAGGGAAGATGTAGTTGCCAGAGGACGGCGGCCCGGCCGGTGTCGGTGTCTTCTGGTTCGCCGCGGTGTCTGCACCCGACTTGCAGGCAGCAATCTTCCCTCAAAGACAAGAAACGCGCCTTCATCAACGTTGTTTATTGCCGACTTTGAAAGCTCAATTCAGCCTATGAATTCCCTTCTCATTGCACATGTCTTCCCACTGTGCATTTGGCAATCATCGGCGCTGGACTGGTCGGCATTTGCTGCCAACTTGAAGTCCTGCTGAGCTTGCTCGAATTCCGCATTTTGCAAGATAGAACCCATAATCGATTACCTTCAAGCAAGTCCGAGTTCTTGAAGGGCCGCCAAAACCCTACGCGCTCACTTTGAGGCCCATATTGGTCCCGCTCTGTTTACTCGTTTGAGTTTCAGCCCGACTCGGACAACTGCGACACTCTCTGCTCTCATGCCTTAAATTTACCTGAACTTGAAGGTCCTTGCTCGTTAACTTGTATCTACGGTGTTCAATTCCTTGTTGACTCTTAACCCCAGGATTCGACTCGGACCATCATCACTGTTGTTGCTTTCGCCTTTCACGACCTCAGAAGTTTTCCCACGACTGATTAAATGCTCAACTATCTCGGGGGTCTCTGGAAGAGCTGTGAATTCACAAAATACTTGCAGTGCTGCCCATGGTAGCTCGAATGAAGAATTTCCGACTCGCCAAGAATCATGCCGTGGTTTGGAATAATTTTGACGATGCTCAGGTTCAAATACCTCGGGGATCTCGGGATGAGCTATAAATTGACAAATCTACTTGCAGCGCTGCCCGTGGTCTTGAGAACAGTTTGAATGAAGAAACAATTCTGATTCGCCAAAACCTGCTAGGTTCAACAGTGGTTTGGAATATCGGAATTTTAAAATGCCAAAGTTCAAGTCGCTTCGACGTCAAGTCTGCAAGATTCTCACCCAAAACGCTTCGGGACTTCACTCTCCAAAAAGCATGTCTCATTTCTCCATTCTCGGCTTGCTCAGCGATGATCATGCATCATGACTCGGCCGTCACCTATAAGAGAGGTCACACTTCAGTCACACCTCCTGCTCTCGACGGTCATCATCCCTCTGCGCTATCCTTCTCCAGCGCACCCAGACTCGGCCGTAATGTACCCTATGTAGCGTAACGTCTTTCGCAGACGGCGACGGCTGGCCCGCTACCCCGAATCCCCCCGACCTTTCTGCCATAGCTAGGTGTTTATGAGACGGAGCAGGGTCTGACGGAGTGGATGTGGTGTAGATTGGGCGTTCCCGGCGATCTACCTAGAAAGCTGCCCGCCCGATACAACATTGCGTTCCTCCGGGCAGGGCACCATCCTCAAGAGAGCTCCTTAGGTCGCAGCGTGCCGGGGCGTTGCTTTCTGCGCGCCATCGAGCATTCCGTGGCTGGTATAACATCTGGGACTCGTGCAGAGAGGTCGGGACAAGGTGCTAGGGGTGGCTTGGGACCATGCTCGAACCGCGGGACTGACCTTAACAATCGACGACCGGAACTCGACCTGAACATCTTCAAGAACCTCGACTCAAGCTTTCCCTCCCGCGCGCCCAACTAGTTTACTGTTACGGACCCCCCACGGTCGCAGGCTCCGCCTCGGCTTGACCAATTTTTTGCTCCTCGTCAACTTCGCGTTGACAATGTCTGTGGATGTCCGATGTTGTATTTATTTTGCTTGAATGTATTATCCGTGTACTCAATCACATTCATTTTCTCTGCTCTCAACCTTAAGCTTGAACGCCTGCAACGTACCGGACTTCCCAAAATTGCCTTATTCGTCGTTAGGCGTAGTTTGATGTGCTTCTGTGCTTCTTTCCTCTTACACACCTTCAAAACGAGAAATCGGCTGAATCCTTCCATTCCACCTCCTTGGACAAAATCATCTGAGCGGCATTGAGGGTCCGGACCGAGCAATTTCTCGCGCATCTTCAGTAAGACACAGGTGCATTGTTGTCCAGCAAGCTGGCATGGAATCACTGTTCATGCCGCGGGGTTTTGGTGCAAAAATAATGCAAATAATGGTGTTTTCCGCGTTATAGAGCCGGCTGAGAAGGAAGGGTTTGGGGCGGGGGAATTTCCGAGTAAGCTTAAATTCAATTATGTGCAGCTTCGGCAAATTCTGACGAACTCCTGAGGCTCATGCAAATATCGCCTCTAGATACATGAAACGTAGTGACTCCGCCTGAAACCAAAGCGAGAAACCATACTTTTACAGCACGTCTTCGGTCTTCCTTGTCCCACTCCTGTATTGACGTATTAAAATATTATTTCTTTAGGACTAGAAGCAGATGCGCCGGAGTGAATGTGGACCTTTTCCCAGGTATTACTTCGTCGGTTGCCTCGGACCTAGACTCGGACATCGTCCTTCGAGTGTCCCGCCTTCTGCGATCCCAAGTTTCGCGCGCCCCGACTGAACTTGGCCCGGGTGCACCACGCCCGTGTAAAATTCTGTGCTACGAATTCAATTTTATTGGCGGCAGCTACGACCCTCCTCCCGGCGTTCGCAGTCGATCAGCCAGGGTTCATGAAGAAAATTATCAATAGACGTACCAAGATTGCCCCGCTTTGGCTCGTTTCAAAGCCCTCTTAATCTTAGAGGCACCAATAAGGGTCTTTGAGTTAAACAGTTCGCTCGACGCTGGAAGGCAAAGGAACGACCCGACCTGGCAGTCTTCAAGTTTGCAGGGGTTTTCTTGCAACACGCGTATCTTCCGGCTGGGCTGGCTAGGAAGCGTTTTGGCTGGAAGAGGAACGTAAAGATTAGTCCTGGTAACCTTCTATCGGGTTCACTCGGTGTTTCCCAACGGGGCGGCCCCGGAATATATTACCCACCTACCGCTTGTAGGTTTGTTTAACTTCAACAATTAAAATTGTGTGTTTAAGAACTTGAATGAGGCAAAAAGAACAGGTGCACTTCAATGAGCGAGAGAGCAAGTGCAGCTTCCCCCAACGTGATTGAGTCGCCAAATTATTTTATTCGTACATATAGCGCGCGCGCCGACAAGATATATATCGCATAGAAGCGGTAAAGTGAAAAAACCGATCTGTAGGAGGTAAGATACAAGGCTGGAAGTAGCACAGGCTGGCAGTAACGAAACGCGAAACATTGTCAGAGCAAAGGTGACGGTGGGGGAAATTCGTACAACGGCCAGCATCGCGGAGGAATGGGAGAATTCGGAATCAAGGGTGTTGGGCTGCCCAGTTGTCGCCGTCTATCTACAGTTTGGAGCCGGTGGTGGTTCGGACGACGAGTGAAAAGGGTTTGTTTATCTGGATCAGTGTTGTGCGAATGAATGGAATGTCTCAGAAATATGTGGGCCTCTGAACCACAAATGCGGGCGATGATTAAGTATCGGCATACGGGGGAAAATAAACACTGCGACTAGATACTGAACGCAACGCTACGATTTCGTGTAAGGTGATAGCAAAAACGCGTGCGGTCCTTCGCTTCGAGCTCAGGCGTCCGCTGTGATCTTTGAGCAGGCGTGCTCGACATAAGATACCCGGTCGAGGATCTGCTGGAGTTCCGTGGCGTCTGTTGGGTTCGGGGTCAGAATACTCTGCCGGCAGGACGTTAGTATGCATCCTCGGACCGGATTCGACGGCAATCGTTCTCTCGATGTACGTTTTTATCCTTTCCGCAGTTTCCTTCAGAGCGACGGTTTGTAGTTTGAGCACTTCAAGGGAGGTGGTTGGTATGTGGAGCTCGAGAGAAAGGCGGTCGCTCACCTTGCAGTTCAGGCTCGAGGTGGAGCATGTACTTCTTGATTGAGGTTTCCCCCCGGGTGTTTCCAACGGCCTTGTGCTGGAACTTTGGGCGTTCGGGAGGGTACGGGACAAACGGACTCGCCGCAGGGGAGTGAACAATGAGTGAGAAGTATCCGTTCGCAAAGTAGTACCAGGGCAACGAGTGTATGGGCTTACATGGCTAACCGTTCTTCGGGCGCCTGAAGCAGAAGCCGTCTCGCCCTATTTCCCGTCTGCTTCAAGCTCCGCATATCACGAGGTGGTTTGGTGGAGTATACGGCCAAGAATGACTGGTAGTCGTCGAAGAAATCCTGTTTGGTGTGCTCGAAAACGAAGCGCGCCCGTCGGTCGCATCCTATCTTCAGCTCTCTGCAGTTTTGACAGCACGGATGGTCGATCGTGATTTTGCAGATTCTGGGTGTCCTGGCGTCCGTGCACCGGCTGCAGGGCTGATTAGCCGTCAGTCCGTTCAGCGCATAACAAGTTGCCGAGAACGAGTGCCCACCTGCTGGTCCCGCTGATTCCACTCCTCGAGCGCGGGGGAGTACACCCAGCGTCCCTTGATACTGGTGCGAGTACACAACGCCCATGAGACTTCCCAGAATTGCTGTAGCTGGACCGGGGTGAGACAAGTCCTTTTCGCGGTTGTGGTCATGCAGCAAATTGGTTGGCAATAATCTCCGTCCGCATCAATTGACCTGTCTTCTCTTTTTCTCCCACTCACTGCGCGCCCTATTACCTTGCGAACTCTACAACCTGGCTCTGTAACTGTTGTGCGCACCACCGGCCGTCGCCGAGAATTCCAAGAACATTTCAATGCGGTCCGAGTCGATCGTACCCTTTGCCCAAGTCCTCATCCCGAGAGGGAAGAATCGGAATCCGTCGAATGGCTCCGGATCGGCGATGGATTGAGAACAAGAGAGGCAAGGCACAGCACGGAGTTTATGGTGCGTGCCCGATTTTATTTGCCATTTTTTCCCTTTCTTTTCCTTCGACCCGTGAAGCAGTTGCTCTGAGCTGCTTCGTTGCGGTTAGGCTGCTTGCTGCATATTCATTTCTGCTTCGAGTTATTGCCGGTTTTTGACGCACGCATCTTCCAGCGTAGATGTGAAACCCGGCGGAGGGGCGGCTGTTTTATGCACAGGAGGGCCTGAGCTTGAGGACAATCTGCGCGCAGCCAGTAGGCTTTACTCGTTCTTCTTCTTTTAGTGCATAGTACTGACTGTGGATTCGGAAGACTCCGATATCTTGGGCACGTCAGTCCCACAAGACATGCCACAGGACGTGTTGTTGGGGGGGACCGCTACTTCCACGATGGTGCGTATTTCTATCTTACTGCGATTCCATTTTCTTTCAGGGCATGGAGCCATATCACCCTTCCCTCCAGTCTCGAATTAAATACTTGCCGATTATTGACTTTTGTACTTTACCTTGCAGATGCGATACACGCTCATGGCGCAGGCAAGAGGCTGTCTTGTCCCCCGGCGACGACGAGAAACGAGGGCGAGATCGAGTAGCAGGTAGTCTTGGCCGATGCTTCCATCGCTTTGTACTAACTAATTGTGGATTGAAGATCCTCATTCGTCCGCACTACAAGATCCTTCGTGCGTGGAGAAGATGCAGGACCCTCCCCCTCGTGCGCTGCGCCCTGAACCTGTGATTTCCCGAGGCGAGGGTAAGTTTCGAATTTTTTGAGCAGCGTTTATTCTTCCCACTATTTCGCTTTGTACTACGTGATAGTAACTGCTTTATTCTAATCTCTGGATGCTTGACTTCCCTTCCTTTCCTCTCCCTTCCCCATGGATCCTTGTGTTGACGACCCTTCATTAGGCCAAATTTGCACCTTCGAAGCCCGTCTTGCGGCACTGGCCATGCATGACCCTCGAGCTCCTTGAAATTCCGGGCGGACACTTATTCTGGGCGCTGAGGGCGGGCGACCGCCGTGGACCTTCGCACCTCCAGTTCTATTCACAACGAGACTTACGGGTCCTCCCACATGGCGCTCAAAGCTTCTAGACATACGCACATCGATTTCGCTTGACACTCCTCACCACCACCCTCACCCCATCGACAAAACCGCACACCGCCTCGACGGACTCGGCCCCGCCGCAACCGTCCGTGAGCCCAAGCCCATCGACTCCACGCCGAGATTCGACTTACTACCGCATCCAGCGCGTCATGGTCCACCTACATGCGAGCGCGCACGTACGCATAGACAAGCCCCGTGCCCGCGACTGCCTTGCGCGCATCCGGTCTATGTATGGCGAACCCATCCTCGGCAACGCGTCAAAGTTGGCTAGAGCCTTTCGCTACCCTCCTCGAACTCTTCCCATCAGGAAAAACCTCCTTCACAATTGTTTGCAATAGTTGTACAATTTTTTTTGTGGTTATAAAACTTTTGGTAACTTTTACAATTTTCGGCAACTTTGGTCAACATTCGCACAACTGTTGCAAAAAAACAAGTGTGCCACATATTATTTGGCAACTTTTCAGCAAATTTTCAGTAACTGTAAAGGTATCCTTGTGAATGATACATACCTCTCTCAATTTTGAGTTAGGCTCATTTGGAACCGTCCTGTCTTCAAGTAATTGAAAGTTTGAAACATCCATTTTCTAGTCAATATACACCGCCGGAGGCATTGGGCTCTGAAAATAATATTCATGTTTCTCAGGCTTGACAGTCTCAGCGGGTATTGGTTCGTTCCATGTGCACAACACACGCGCGGCGCAGATGGTTGGCGTAACTTCAAAATCTGCCAAGGTTAACCGAGTCCCGCCCTAAAGTCCGTCGGATCAAAAATGGACACACGTGGCCGTGAAAGATGGTTTGTTTTGATTCTGTCACAACAATGCACAACACCTTTCTTCTTTTCCCTCCATCTTCCTCTTCCGTCCCGCCTCTTTCTTCCTCACCATTCCCTCTCCTGACTTGTAATACATCCTCCACAACCCCCATAACTTAATCATCGGCATCCCGGCAATCCTGCTCCAGTTTGCGCCACCTCATTTCAAACCCCGACTTCGCCGTTCCTGTGTTCCCGCAGATGAGCACCAGCACACAGACTCAAATCACTCCTTTCTTCAGTCCTCCTACTATCCTGTTGCCAAGCCTTGTTATCACACCACCGAGGGTGGCTTTTGGTGTGTCCGCTGTCCACACTCTCTGGATTGTGCTGACTGACATATTTTCTCTCTTTCTCAATTTCACTCCACGTTCGTGGTCCAGTGAGTCTGTCATTACCCTTTCCCCCTTCACCGCGCCCATGCTGATGATAGGTTTCGACAGGTGCGCGGGTTTGCGATTGCGAGGCGAGTCGAGTTTTAGTCGACAAATGTATGTCTTCTCCGCTCATATTCTCCGCGGAGCAGCCTGATAGCGTCTGCTCATAGCATTGAATCAGTCTGACCCACGCCACGCCCGGCCCATAAACGGTGTCAACGTCGTCACGGTGAGGAATATCGCCGGTATTATATTCGATGGCTAACACTCGCCCCTCGCAGTTCACACACTTCATCAATGTCGGCCTGTTTCTTGGACTCCTTCCTTATTCCAAGGGTATGTTGTTGTTTCCCATATGTGTGTCTTTGTTTTGTTAAGCCACATCTTTAGTCACGCCACAGTTCTTGTCATCAAACCCAATGCAATGCCACTTCCGACCAAAAAGGTATTCAAACTCCCTTGTGCCGATGTTCGCCGGGCTCATTCTCCGCTACAGGTCCAATAAGTATGGTCGCGTGTGTGGGAACGGTTGGGTTGTAAGGTGCCGGGTGGTCATCATCGTAGTGTATGTAGCGTGTATATAACATGTATTCCGTAGTTTCTTTTGCAATCCAAGCTGTTTTCATCCTCTCGTGTGTGTTTCTGAGGAACCGACAACAAACTGCATCGGTAATTGTGGCAAAGGTGCGCGAACTTTGCTGCAACTTTACTGCAACTTTTCTGCAACTTTTCTGCAATTATTTTGACCGACAACATAATTTGACTAAATTTCGGCAACTTTAGCAATTCGAACAATTTCCGGGAATTCTCTGCAACAATAGCAGACAATTACGGGGGGTGGGTTCCCTGATGTGCCGTCACCCCGCGTTCTCCTCCGCGTAAGCGGCGGCGTCTCTCCGACAGTGCACGAGTCCCCCTGTCACCACTCCCTATCGGGTTAAACACACAGTCGGCCGGTCCGTCCCTGCCTTCCTTTGACTCGGCCCCCACCCCGCTCCACCCCGCGCCATTCCCCGAGAAGAAAACCTATCGGTGTCCACAGTGCCCCAAGAAAAAACGAATTTTTACTGCCGGCGGCCTTGAGCTACACCTTCGCGCAAAGTAAGCGTTCCCGGCGACCTCCTCTTGTTTACTGACACTGGTCGCTCAGGCACTGAGGACTGCGACTCCGCTCGCGGATACAATGCTTCTTTTTCCCCCCTCCCATGTATTGATTTATCTCTTCTCACATCGTCATGTAAAGATATCAGTTTTATTCAATGGATTACGAATCGCACATCCTCTGCCACCGGCGATACCGAAATTCCGAAGCAGTCCATAAGGACGCCCCAGAGAACCAGTTCGCAAGTTCATCGTCGTCGGAGAGCCTCCCGTGAATAAGTATTCCCCTGGGCGTCTGTCGAGAGCGAGTTGGCGAGATGGACTGCCCTTCCTTCACCAGGCGAGGGAGATCTTGCGGAGGTCGTCGTTAAATGCGGTGGGCTACATGTCGGCCTAAGGCAAGGAATATGAGTATCAAATTAATGGGTGTTGTGGTCGAAAGCAAGCGGCACGTTTGTTGTTACGAGTCCTAAAAATAAAATTTTTAGAATCGTCTTTCTTGCAATCCTTTCTACCCAACCGGAAGTTCGGGACATCCGAACTTCGACTTTTTTGTTGACATCTCGACAAGTCCACATCTTGACATCACCTGATTTCGTCGGCTCCGCCTTCCTTCCGCGACAAATAAATGAAATGCTAAATAATAATAATAATGAGTCCTCATGAATCATTCTGACGAGTATCGACTTGTTTTCCTGAACTGACTGATGCCGAGTCGAACCGGCCCCGACGCCCGTGGTGTTCGACTTTCTGGAATTATGGATTCGTGACGAGTGTCCGGCCGTAGAGAAGAAACAACAACAACAACAACAACCACCACCATCTCCCGGTGGGTGGTCGTCGTCCGGCCGCAGCGAGCATCGGGCACTCGCTCGCCGTCGTCAGTTCATCGCCCAGAACCGTCCACCACCATCGGACGAGGCTTCGGCACCGTACCACCGCATAACCGTCATGACCGACTCACCCCATCCCCGCATACCCCCGTTCAGAGGCAGACAACGCGTCTCCGACTCCCCCATTCCTCGTTTTAACCCCCGCGCCGCCAAATTTTACGCCATACGTTCACGCCTGCCCCCGCTTACCTCCCGCGCGGCTTGCGCTCGTTACCGGATTGGCAGGAAAACGGCATCCTCGTTTCACGACATAGCAGCAGTCGAACACCTTCACATTCAACTGAATGACATCGCTACACACCTCTCACTCCTCCACAACACCCTCACCGCCCTCCCGCGCACCCTCGCCACCGTCATCCGTATCCTTGACTGTGCATCCAGCTCCTGCTGCGATCCCGCGCCCTCAACCCACGCTCACGCCGTTTCACCACCCACACCTCCCTTTTTGGATCCACTCCAGCGTCCTTGGACGATGCCGCCGTTACCCCACGCGCCGCCCTCGCCCCCCGACGACTTTTTTGGTGGATGATCCCATCACTCGGTCACCTGGTACTACGCAGTCACGAGACGGGGACTTATTTATTGAAAACGGCGGAGAAAACTAGATACGTTGTCGATACACCTTACGACCCGCCGTGGTAGACCTAGTCTACCTCAGTCCTTTGAGACGGAGGCGTGGTATTCAAATGTAAACAATGTAAACAAATGAACAATGAAATATCCTGCTGCATACGCTGACCTGGAATATTTGGTGTCTGACTGCCCGCCAGTGTAACCGTGTGATTTTGCTAAGTGCTTCTATCTTCTAAGATTGGGTTGAATCGGAAGAGTGAGTACGGCCTAATAGCCGTTGAATAGCCGTTGAGAAATGAGCGCAACGAGGAGGAATCGGGACTAAAATTTCGGACGTGGGGAGGGGGGGTCTGGTCAAGGGCTGAAAACAACTTCTCCCTATAAGTTATGGGAGGGAGGAGAAGGGCTAGCGGAACAATGTTAGACCCTGTAGTGAGTGAGAAACATATGATTTCTCTCCCACTCACTCACCTTAGGAAGTGTTGCATGAAAATTCTAGCCAAGTTCAACCAAAAGTCTGTGTCGTCCGACTCCGTGAGCGGTCCCAGTGTAAGCTCAAAGAAATTCTGCAGGTCTACTTGAGGCTTCTGTGGCACGTTAAGTAGCATTGCAGAGGATGGTATGTACTTCGAATATTGAAATCGAGTCGTCAGTAGTCGCCCGAGGCGGGTTTAGTTGGCGGCGGGAACTCCGGGGACAACGGCCCGGTGTTAGGGGTGGGGAACACCTTCCCTATATAGGGGATGGGGGGAGGAGGCTCCAGCCGAGGCTGAAAAAATATTATCCGACCCCCCATCCCGTTTTTCGAATCCCCGATTCTCCCTGGAGCGCAACCACTGATAGGTGATAACAAGCGCAAACAAAAAGGACTCGTACTGCCATGCGCAGCAATGGCCCTCAAACACTAGTTGCTTGTTTCTTCTCCACGTTATCGGCCTTCAAACCTCCGAGACTCCGACGTCCATGCTCTCTTAGCCTCTCTACTAAATCTGCTGCTTAAGCGTCCTGAACACACGGTACACGAATTAATCTGCCCTCTATAATCATGGGTCTATGCTTTAAAGTCTCATTTGGGATTGGACCCAGGACTCAACGTTTGGACTTCCCGCGTCCCCACTCCCGAATTCGATCGTGAGCATTCTCTGGAACACCTATTACATTCACTACCATTACTTACCGTGCTTTCTATTAGGTCCAATCTATGCCGAAACACACGCGCCGGGAAATCGCGTCCTGTAGACGCGATTCCGTTTTTTTTCGGGGCCTGCCTATTCGGCCTGAATCTTGCCGGGCTGCAGGCTGCACCACACATGCGCTTTTGGAACCGAGAAATTTGCCCAACCCCGGTTTTCCTCGTATGTCGGATCCTCACTTCTTACCAGCTAGAGATTTTGAAATCATCTTCAGATAACGGACGGAGATTGACTACAGCCTCATTCCTAGGCTCCCGCAGTGGTTATCGCGCACCAGCAGTCTACAGTTGTGCCACCAATACAGGGCCATGATCACCGGCGTCTTCAGCAGCAACCTGCACGAGGCTGTGATTTGAATATGTATCTACAACGTCGCGTTATGGATCTACGCGACGCGGCGAAGACGAGACTGCGACCGCATGAACACGAGAGTTCGCCTCCATAGTAAGCACCCTGTCGCATCTATTCTACTACCTTGGCTCACGGTCGTTTAGTCGATGTCCACCTATATGTCATCCCGACGCGTCCTCCCAGAAGCGAACGGTATAGACGGCACACGAATATTCTTCGCGTCCCCTATCGAATCGGACCTCCGCCCTGCGTTTCTGCTCAAACACGACCACAATACTTCACACCACCTCCTTCGCAAACTCCGACGATGATACTCTCTGCTGCTCAAGCATCCTCAACGCGCGGTCTACCAAGCAAATTTCCCATCCTCGCTCCGCGGGCCTTTAAATCCCTATCGATGGCCTCTACCTCTGAAGTCTCGTTTGGGCTTTTTGCGATTCAATTGCGAACATTCTCGGAGCACTGAACGCCTGTGGCATGTTATTTTCTCCTATTAGATCAACTGGTGCTTACCGCGCTTTCAATTAGGCCCAATCTATGCTGAAACATGCGCGCCGGGAATCGCGCGGTATTTTTGCGCGGCCTTTACAGTGCTTACGCCCTTTATGCGTTCATGGATACCGCCCCATGCCTTAACCAGCGCCTCGTGTCCGCAAAGCTCCCCGCTCTGTGTCTGGACAGCCCTGCACCTTACTATTCACGCGCTTTCGTGACCAAGAACATCTCACCCTTCAGATACTCGATCATCCCCGTTCTCGGTGTCGCCCGCGTCCTCCGCCTCCGACTAGTCCGCGCGATCTTGTAATCGCGGTATCTCGACCACCACCGGCGCTGGCGCGATGCGAGGCCAGCGGCTAGACGCGTCAGAGTGCGTCTCATCGTGGCTGTATCCCTTTCAAGCCAAATGCCCGCAGTCTTTCAGCACGCGGCAGGAATACCAATAACTCCATGATGCTCTCTATCCTTCCTATTTTCAGCTGTGATATGGACCTTCGTGGGGCCGGCGCGAGAAATGTTCCACTCACATCCCACCACCCGCGATATCGACATCCCCGCTGCCTTCGCCGTCCCATTATACTATCTACAGTAGAGCTTTGAATTCGTGCACCAAACGCGCGCGGAGGAAATTACCACCGATACCGCGTCTGACTTGGCCTCCCGCTCTTCGACTTTGTCCGGTTATATTTCGTCCTCCTTCGCCATCGACATCCACGTACGTGCACCTCATCATCGACACCAAAAATCCTCTCAGACACCGTGAAACAGGCGCTACGACGAGCCAAGGCTGATTTGGGGCGGTCTGGATCGACGGACTCGTCGTTCGCTTCTCTCCAAGCACCTTCGAGGGCGCGCACTGGATGATGTCTGCAGAAAAAGCTTGTGCGGCGTGCGATGCGGGAGGTCCGGGCCGCCGCAGCGGAGCACCTGGATGAGACGTCTCAGGCTCCTCCACCCGCTCTGCAGCCTTCCCCCGAACATCGACTTCAGCTTCGCCGCTGCACAACCGACCCCGGTCCTCCAACCTCTCGACCGCATATGTCTGCGGAAGCCACTTGTCAAACCATATGCAGGACCCGAGCGAGCTCTCGACGTCAATCTCCGTCACTGTCACCCCGACCTTGAGAAGATTTTGGAATCGTGGCGGACACACCATTCGCGCTGCTCGGGATGGCCGTGCTGCAGCATCCCTTCGGGAGTGGGAAGAACTTCCTGATCTCGACCATCTCCACCTGCTAGCGGCGTCCGGCGGTTCATCCGTCCCACGTCGCGCACAACGACCACCTGAGCCTCGGTGGACTCCACAATGCCGCAACGTCACGCTCCCCGCGCTCCTTCGCACCACCGACTCTGTCCGAAACATCGCCGCCAAGTTTCTACTCCCGAAGCAGCTAGTGATGCTCAGGGCCCGGCTTCAAGCCCGAAGCCCGCCAGGCCAAGCCCGATGAAGCCCAAGCCCGGCCGGGCCCGACAGTGGGCCTGAGCGGGCCTCGGGCTTGGGCTTCAAATTTTTCAGGCCCAAGCCCAGGGCTCAAGCCCGGGCTTGAGTATCACCGACAAAGGTGAGCTTACTTCGAGTGAAGATATCGCAATTTGTTCACTTGAGCCCTACCTACTCTGAGAAATGCAAAGAAATACTTCCAGCGTCATATTCTGCGTTGAAAGGACACGGAAACCCAATCGGAACCTTAATTCGGAATGACCAAAACGGGAAATGTGGCTGAATTCCCTGTAAAAATTGTGAGCAGGATGCTAACATGATTAGAAGTGTTACATTAATTTGACATTGCAGATAACACAGATACTAGGAGTGCCTCCGTGACTTTTTTACCCTGTGGCTCAAGCCCGGGCCTGGGCCCGGGCTTGGGCTTGGCTTGGGCCTGAGCGGGCTTGGGCTTGGGCTTGAGAAATCTCAGGCCCGGGCCCACTCAAGCCAGGCCCAAGCCCGGGCTTCCAGGCCGAGCCGGGCCCGGAACATCACTAGAAGCAGCGGTAGCGCCGAATGCAGTTCCACTCCTCCATCCGCGGAACCTTCGATCGGGTATCACCTACCTCCGCCTGTTTGAGACTCGCGGCGAACGTTACCTGAAGAAGCCGACGACCAAATTTTGCATTTTCCACCGGCCACACATCATGCTCCCCGCGCTCCACTACATCACCACGGTCACCACTGAATGACCAACGACTAGTAAAGCGCTCTGCGGTAAATCGGCACCGTCGGCATTTGTTTCGGGGGTCGACTGGGCCGGGTAGGGTTGTAGGTGGGGAGGAGGAGCAGCGTTGCAACGGTGGGACGATCCCGTGAATGTCCGAGAGGGTTTTTCTAGTTTACATTCGCCGCGACTCCTTATCTTACGATATCGCTCACAGTACCTCCCCGAGCTCGCTTTATACATTCACGTCCCTTCGCTCTCCCTTCACGTACACTCCCCGCTTATCATTTGACTTCTACGGTAGTCTATCCGGAATATTTTCTTGCAGGAGGAAGAATGCCTTCGGTATATGTCGATAGAGATTTCTCCAGATACCCACTAACTTGTCCTGTCTCTATATAGATTGTAGCGGCGCAGCTGAAGTTTGAGGCGGGAAATCCACATTCCGCTAATTCCAAGCCTCAATATAGTGGTGACGGGCAAGCGCCACCAAACTGATGTCTGTTTGTTCCGTATTTGTTCGCACTTGGTCGTGGCTACAGCCTTCCACAGTGCCTCTAAAAGCTCAAACTAAAATTGAGAGGTCTTCTGAGACGCACCCTCAGGATATTTCCCGGGCAGATTTTTTGATTTTGCCCCCAAAAGAGTGTTATAAGATGTTCGATTTGGCAGTGATTTGATGGTAAAGATCTGAAATAAATTGGCAGGGGACGAAGGAGGGGGAAAATGAAAAATCGACGTGGGACATATCCTGTAAATGCTAATTCTGAACAGATCTTACACCAACAGTTTGTTGAAAGGGTGAGTGGTTGGAGCGCTACGATGGACCAAAGAAGCCGGACATTTGATCCCAGCCACTTGCCCGTCACCACATATAGATTTCGTTGACCTTGAAGTTTGAAGAGTGGGAGGCATTATCTGCGCAGCGATTATTACAGTGTTCATGTGTACATGTAGCTGCATGGACAATGGGCTCAAAACATTTCATTCAAAGAAAGATTAAGTACAAAAAGTAGCCAGTACATAGCAATTCACCGCGTAGCGGCGTAGGTGAGAAAGAAAAAGAATTGTTGAGGACGACGCAAAGCCTGCGACCCTCGCGTCCATGGAGGAGCGCGCCATAGGTCAAGAGTGTGTTGAATATATTGAACGATCTATCCAGCAATGAGTACCATTTCAACAAACGAGAAAGAGAAGACTCGCAGTAGCCGGTCTCAACTGAATCAAGCCCGAGGCAAAGTCGACATAATGTGGGCGGCGAGTGGTGACGGCTGAGGGCTTCGAGTCGTCCCTGATTGTGGAAGATTCTGAAGAGGGTGGCGGATAAGCTCGAGGCGGCGCTGACGAGTCGCTTGTGTTACACTCAACGTGGGGCAAACACGCATGAGGTACTCGCGGTGCTCGTACTTGTGCTCGACGTTGCGGTCAAAGAGTAGTCCGAGAAAGCGCGGTGGTGCTCCAGGGGGTTTTGTTAAGAGGTGTAAAACAGCCTGACGCAGACTGCCTCGCTCGTAGGTCATATAAGTTGAATCGGTAGAGTACGAGGTAGACACAGTGCAACGTCACGCGCAAAGTTCGTCGAGCAAAGCGCAGATGGAATTCCTCGTCTGGTCTAGAGTAAAGCAAGATTGTTAGTGTTTGTCCACGAAGAGGGAAAGTAAGGTGATAGCGGGGAAAACGACCGCCCAAGAAGAAAGAATAGAAAACCATTCAGGCTCACATCGAGAACCCGATAGGCCTATTTGGCCGTTTCGTTTTGCAGACCTTGTGGTGCTAACAGTACGTCGCACAGCTTAGGACGAAGAGCGATGAGCGACCCTCCTTCTGAGAATCCAAGCCGACTTCGTAACATGGGCAAATTTGCGCTCGATGTGCGGCCTCGCAAATCTAAAAGCGAAAAGAATCAACAGGGAATGATCCAACGTTTGCTTGCAAGGAGTACGGTGCACTGACTGCGCCACCAGCAATCTGCGGCGTATTGAACCTTTCCACAACGAATCCCACAGACCCGCAGTGTCGCGTTGCCCTGCACTGGTCGTATTCCCCCCTCTCCGCTCTGTAGCCCAAATTTTCCATAAGGACCCCTGCGTCTGAGAAAGAAAGCCGCCGGCGTATCACCAGTCAGAGCTGCCCGTTACTTGGTATGCGATTACCTTCCTGCCGCGAGGATTGAGCAACTCAAGACGGCACCGTCCCCCGTCGCATCGTATTCAAGACTTCTCGAGGTTGGCGGTCGATTTGTCGAGTTCGTAGTGAGTTGCGGGATGGTGTATGCGTCGGACTTGAAGCTTGAAGCGTGGCCGTATCGGGTTTGAAGCTTCGAGAGTGGTGGCAAGTGGTGGTCAGTGAACAGGCTTGAATGGGAAGATCGACGGAATCATTGATGAATGCGGTGCACGGGCCGTGCAGACCTCTTGACGCTTTTCCACCACCGGCGACGAGCCTCTTTGTGGATTTCACTACATTCGATGGCCTGGACTTGGCAGCAACGAACGGAATGAAAAGGAGAGCAAGAATTCCACAGAAAACTCGAACCGGCAGCAAGAAAGAAACCAAACGGAAACAGATTCGAATATTTAGGACTGACAATTCAGAAACGTTAACTGGGCTTACGATCTCGGATCCTCGCTCGGCCGGGTTTGCTGAGTATCTCTCGGTCAAGCAACACCCAGAATCTCGTCGACAAGTTGCACAGTCTTTTCTTTCTGCATATTCGCGGAACTGCCTTCGAAGCACGACCACAAACCCCTGGCCAGGAACTTCAACGCCTGGGAATGACTTCGGTTCAGCCGCCCTCTCGCGTTATCCATTTCGGACTTTCGTTACTTACTTGAAAGCTGTCGCACTTCCTGCTCAATTTTCAAAATCTTCGGCACTCAAGTCCCAGGAAGACTTTTCGCGGCGACTCTGGCGCACCAGCAACAATATCATCCGACCGTAGTTGTCCAGACAGTCATCTGAGAGTCATGGAGCTTTGCCGGTCACTGGATGTCCGTCCTCAAGCTTACCGGGTTCAGAGCTCGTTTGAGGACAACGGCCGTTTCGCACCGTCCGACCCTTTGCCTCCCGGGCGCCCTCTTAGGATGCGCAGGCACTAGACCTCCCTGCGGAGAGAAGGAATGAATGAAGAGGAAGATCTCACCGACTGCCGTCTTCCTCCATCCATCGATGCCATTATCCTCGCTGTCGAAGCCCCATTTACTCACCTCTGGCGACTCTCCGAATTCCAGCACTGCAAAGGCGGGCAGGGCTGCTTGCCAACGTGCTGGTCGCCAGCTGAAGAAGGGGGACTAGCGTCCGTGAGCCCTCAGCCCTGGTCTTAGTACTCGGAGCTTACCTCTGACGTACTGTCTTATACAGGTGGCACGATTCGTCGAGTCTATTGCTGGCGATGTGGACGGCTTTAGAAAGCATTGCGCCGAGGTCGGAGTGCCTCTACTCTAGCAGTGTAAAAGGAAAGGTAAGCAACGACCCATTACCGTGCGTGTGCAAACCTGATTTGCCACTCAGATCGTCACCATGGGTCCATAAGAGCATGTCTGCCGGGATTCAGGAATGGGAGCACGTCGTTTGAGATGGTGGAGCACCAGAGAAGACGAGAAACAGGGGCCATCGGGACTTAATGAAGGTCAGACCCACGGCCCTTGCATAAATATACTTGACAATTCTCCTGGAATTACGTGGAATCAAATACAGAGCTATGTACAAAAAATCACTCTATTGATTTCCAACCGTCCTTCTGATCTGCCCGATAACGCTTCAAAATTCCCAGTCCATCGTGCGGTCTCGTAGTTCTCTTGGTGTGCTTCAGAAACGAAAAATCGCCGCGCCTGCTCATTCGTCAGCACGCCCACAACACCTCCCCGGATCGTTAGAACTAGGCTGATAGGTTAGTAGAGCGGAAACCCAACCTCTTTTTTTTCGCAAACCAGTGATTTATGTTTTTTTATTTCACTCTACGCTTCATGATTGACTTCACTGCAGAAAATTGGGGATGTCAAAGTACCGCTTTGCTTTCCAAAACGCAATAACGCGCAGGACTATGCTGATTACCCTCAATCCGTATCACTGAGCGTAAGTATTGCGTTTAGAAAGTACAGCGGTGCTTTAACAACCCCCAAAGTGGACAATTTTCTCAGTACATTTCGTTTCCATGTCAATCTTGTGAGCATATCAGCTTGGAATTTTCAGATGTCCAAAGTGCAAAAAGAGTAGCGTTAGCTGACTCCTCCGTCCCGAGGGACTCATCGTTCTACACCGGTGCAAGCCGAAGCGGCACTCTATGGACCCCGGGAATCCCTCTTTGAACGGTAGTGCGGATCCAGTCTTCCGGCCCAAGTACACCGCCAATCGAGCATTTTATTTGACGGATGTTGGCATCAGATGTTTGTGGAAGAGTTTACGAGACCTTTCTTCGATGTAGTCTCAACGTTTGAGCGGCATTTGAGCGGAAATATTCGTGCAACATCGTCACAGTGTTCTGACGGCATTCAGAGAACCAAAAATCCATGTAGATTGAAATCCTGAGAATATGTAGTTGTCTGCTGGCAAGGAAGTCCATATCGCCGCCGTGTTACACGTCTCATAAATGCAAGCAAGTGAGCAACTAATGTACCGTGGATCGGGACAAAATCTAAATATTCAATGGCTCATGTGCGAGCGTCCGTGCGCATCAAACCAAACAATGACAATGTTGGTGGACCCACCGACCTTTCTCTCTGCTCCCAGCTGCTCCTTCGCTTTACACAGGCGTCGTGGTCTCCGCATGTCCCAAATGTACATCTCCAGACCCAGATTCCCGGGACATCAGAACAAAAGGCCGGAATGAGCTGCAACGCACAAAGGACGTCTTCGCGCGCACAGTCTCAAGGACCATCTGGCAGTGGTGCGCACCGGAGACCGCTCTGTTACACTGCTGTCCCGGCCCTCAAGATGCCTCTTGGTTGGCCCGGGACCCGTTCGTTTCTGCCGAAATTTGTCAAAATCTCCGCATCCTTCAAGCTCGAATCGCTTCACGCTCAAGCCAAGCCCTCAATGCCATTCGATGTTTTCAATACTGTTGGACCAACTCCCAAGACCTGCCGCAATTTGCTAAGACCTTGCGCAATTCTCCAAAACCTTCCGCAATCACATCAAGACTTGCTGCAATTCGTGCAAGATTCTGCAAGACCGCCTGCAACTCCTTTGGAGGATCTGAAGGCTTAAACGTGTTGTAATCCATGTAACAACATGCAATGTTCAACCTCAACGCACTCCAATCCCAACCACGTCGCGCTCAAGTGTATCCGTCATTGCGCCATCGATCGTTTGGGGGTGACCGCATTACACACACTGGTGTGCCCTTGTGCTGTATAGATTACTGTCCGCTGTAGCTCCATACTGTAATGTATTTACGATTCGAGCAATTCAAATCTTTTTATATAAGAACTGTCCTGAAAACATGCTAAGGAAGTTGAGAAAATATTATTTCAAACCTTTCTCAAATGCAATGTTGAGAAATGCTTGAGGATTTGACATTCTTTTATTTGTTCAATGTGCGTGACAATATTGACAAGCATTCGGCCGCTAAACATTCTCAAAACGTTTCAACCAAACGGCGGTGTAATTACTGAATAGCTGTGTTGCTAGCAGGTCATGACCTGAGTTTTGTCCTTGGGTCCGCGCACCGGTTGTTGGATGTGAGACATTTCGGATTGGGTGCTGCGGAAGCTTTGGTCCTGATCGACATGCCGCCACCTATAATCCAGTGTCGTATTCTCAAGTTAGGTTTTTAAATTCAGTATCGCCTCTACACTCTGTATATACTGATTATTCATACTGATCTCCATCCTACCGGTACATCGAACACCGTGCCAGAACACGGTGAAGCAACGTTGACTGCGAAAGGCGGGGATCTTTGACAAAGTTTGCTAGCTTGTTATAACTCACCTTGCTCGCGCCGTAATAATGATTGTTCGAACCTTGCGTTGGAACAGTGTCTCTGCACTGCCGTTCTTGTGTCGTCCCCTCATCCTCGTGTACAACAATATTAAACTCTTTGAACGATGAGTTCAAGTTGAACCGAAGATTCGGCAGCAGTCAGAAATATTCGTTAAACCCGGGGAATAAAAGCTTCTGGGTACTATGCATACTCATTCTGCCTCTTGAAGCAACTACTACTTCCCCGGACTTGGGTATTTCTATGTTTACCTTTGTCTGATGTGGCTGTGTTTATTCACACGCCACATTTTCAACTTCAACCGCCACATCTCGCCGCCGTCCGTAGAGTCTCTGGGCAGCAAAAAGCTTCAGTAAACAATTCTACTCGCAGGCAAACACTTCAGTTGAAGTCCGTTGAACCCGAGACACTCATCTTCAAACAGACTGTGCTTGAATTTTCGATCCAACTTGAACATGCCAACAGAAACTTTCTACGTCGGTAGGCAGCTTACTTGCGTACTCATGGTACAGTGATTTGACAACTGTGGCAGAAAAGGTCATCGAAGCTCGATTGGACACGAAAGGAACAGGACGAACCGCCAAAAGGTTTTGGGTGAGTTGTCGATGAACTGGCCCGCGAAAGGGACTCACCGCAACCAGAGTTATTGTACGATTGTAAGTATCGACTCCGGACCATTCTTCTCTGTTTCACCTCTGGGACGCGACCAGTGGGTTGGCTTCGGTGAAGACAAAGCAACGTAGGCAATCGCAGTTCGCTTGTAGAGGCCCTACTCATGCTCGCAGTTGGGAACCTGCAGAGAACTTCGATGGTAACAAGTACGCCATCACCCAGTTTTGGAAGAATGCGGACCTGGGGCCGCGAATTCAAACACAGTTGTCGAAATTCAACATCGGCGAGGTGATCACGTTGAAACCCACAAAGCGTACGCCCCGCCAAACCTACGAGTGAGAGTGTGCATCTAAAGACTTTACAGCGCGAAGCAAACCCGGACCTGGCCGATCGTCCGATGGAGTCATCCTAGGCACGCAAGTCTTCGCCCTTTGGCCTGAAGACCAACACTACTATCCGGCCGTTATTCAACGCCGTTCCGGTACCAACTACGTCGTGCGCTTCGACGAAGATGGTTCCGAGATTACTCTGCCCCTGAAGCATATGCGGGCGTGTTCAGACCTCCGACGCGGGGACACCATCATCCTCAAGGCAGATGAAATCGAAGTGTCTGAAGTCAGAGACGACGGCTCCATAGTCGTAGAGAAGACGGCGGATTATACCTCGATCAAAATCTCCGCGTATGAAATCGAACACGAGTGGTCCAGACGGCAACTTTGCCCCTCGCGAATTATTTGTGCATTGAAGAATTCACGCAGGGAAGGGTGATGGACTGGCTGCACACCATCGTACGCTTGGCTGATTTACAAACACATGACCCATTTGTTGTCCATAGAACGTTGAGATTGAAAATCTTAGTCGCAAACAATTATTTGGTTTGTCGGATGGGTTTGTACTCCAACCTGCCGCGCTCACAACGATACACGAGATAAAAATTGAGGAAGTTTACGACAAAAGAACAGATTGTTGAGTTTAGCCAGGCGGTCCAAGCTCCAACTTTGCGTGTGGTGCAGAAACCCATTTTCGTAATTGTTGGATTCGACCCCGCCCCTATTTAATCAAAGACCAAATACTGTCCGAGTCCTGCAAATGTGAGCCGGTGCGAAAAGAAGAACGCCGTCAGCACCGCCACCCTAATTGACAGCGACGATCCATTCCTTTTTATAGGTGAGCCCCTATCTGAGCCTTGCTTTCAATTCTTGTTTCCGAAGTAGAGACCGCAAAGAACACAGTTCCTTGGGAAATTACCATCCGAATGCCATGTCTAGGCCTTGAGAATATCGCCAGGAAATGAGCTCTCGTTACATGCAGTGGAATCATTTCAGTTTCCGTGTCGGTCTTGGATTGTGTTGGGATTTTCAGAGGTGGAACCAGCAAAAAGAGCAGTGTTAGCTGACTCCTCCGTCCCTCGGGACTCATCGCTCTACACCGGTGCAAGCCGAAGCTGCACTCTATGGACCCCGGGAATCCCTCTTTGAACGGTAGCGCGGATCCAGTCTTCCGGCCCAAGTGATTGTTAAGAAGCTGTGCCGCTGGCAGGTCATGACTTGAGTTTTGTCCTTGGCTCCGCGCACTGATTTTTAGATGTAAGACATTTCGATTACATTGGCGCAACATTTGCGTTAGAATTACGAGGAAATACGAGAAGTTGCCTGAACCGCAATACTTGCAATAGTCCAAAGCAAAGATTACCGCACTCTCGCAACTTCTTTTTCAAGCACTTGCTTGAATTTGGTGCCCTCGATTTTCCTTTTCAGCTCTCTCTGTAACGTGGGCGGACGGGTCACCTCTGGAGCTCGAGATTCTTTCTGCGTATTTCTTTCAGGGCACCAAGGACTCAAACCGCGTCTTTTGCGGAGTCACTCCAATATGACATGCAAAAACAGAGAGAGTACGAAGAACTAAATGGGCGTATCACAACGGAACACAACTATGCAGTACGCAGCCTTGTTGGCGCAGACCCGCCCCGCTCCCCATCGTTCTTCCTCTTACCCTTCCTGTTCTTCCCTGGTGGGGGCAGCGGTGGCATTTGGTGGTCGTAACCGAATGCTTCCGCTCTATAATATCCACACATTAGCTTAAACCGGTGGACCCAATGCTTGTGCGTACGCGGGAACCTCAACCATGCACACTTTACGCTTCGAGTCATCGAGCAGCTTCTTGAACTCGGTCATATCGATCTTCGCCAACATGGCAAGGCATTCCTCGTCCGATCGTGCACTCCAGATACTTACGTAGTACCTATACAGCGGCGTGCGCGTCCCGTCTCGTTTCTCCACGCCAAACCCCATCCGGTCTGGGCCAACGAAGACGAAGCCGTCATAGTTCATCTTCATGTAAAAAACCCAGTCCTTTGGTGGCTGAGCGTCCGCAAAGGCGGCGTCGGAGAGCCCGCGGGGGAAGGGCCAGAAGGAGCCGTGGAAGTGTGTTATGCCGCGGTTGACGTGAGTAATGAATCGCTGGAGGTCGAAGCCAGGTGGGAGCGGGGCCTCCTGGGGGCCGACCGTGCGGTACAAGGCGTTGTTTGTGCAGTCGGATGTCGTGCCGTCGGGGAGCGAGCAGTACCCCACCATGAGCATGGACCAAGTTTCCTTGTCCCACGGCATGAGTGCGAGCTTGTCGATTATGAAGGAGCGTTCGTCGTAGTCGGGACCCTTGCCGACAAGCTTGACGAATATGCCGAGGTGCATAGTCTTTTTTTAGGTCGGGGTTATCTTTGAAGACTGCGTGCTTGATCCATTGCATGCTGTGGTGGTGAAGCCTTGCCCTGCGGGATACATGCCTTGATTAATAGTAGTCGATGAACGGTTTTCGTACTTGCCACTGGACCACTTTTTTGCTGAGGTCGAGTTTGGGATCATGAACACTATCGAGAAGCTCAGCGAGGCGAGACGGGTGCAAAAGATATGAATGAACTAACGCGGGTTTGAATTTATCAGATCGGACGAACGCGTCCGAGAGCTTTTTGTCCACCTCGAAAAGGTGACAAACCTTTTTATGCTCATTCCCAGCGGCCCAGTCGTGTTTTTGGCATTTGTCCTATATGAAGAGTCGTGGGTGACGCTGAAGGTAGTAGGGTGCCGTCGTATCTTACGGAGCAATATCTTGCTACGCGACAGTACGAGCAGGACATGAGTTTCTCTCTTGCAGATTCGGCGCGTCCGCAGGAGTCGCAGGCTGGCTGCCACCGTTCCCAGATAGTAAAACAGTCTCGCTTGGCACGGTCGTCAAAAACAGGCTTCTGGGCTGAGATATCGTAGCGCATCTGAGTACTTGCTAGTCGTGGTTGGAGGACAATGAGAGTCAAAGAGAAAGCTGAAATCTTACGGCAGTCAACAAGCGCCCACAACGCGATCGATCAGACAAACAAACCACACCGTGTTTTGGGAAAGTATTCCAGGCCTCATTTTACTCTTCCGAAAATTGGAATAATGATTTACAAGTACAAGAAGGCATATTAAGACGCGCTTGGTCTGTCCAAAGACAATCAAGCCCGGGCTCCACGTCAAGGAAGCGCCAGGAATGCAAAACCTTGCTCGGGAACTATCTACCGAACGTATGACAAAGGGTTGGGGCGAAATGTAAATAAGCAGCTATCCCGTTGTAACGCTCCCCATGTCTGAAAGGGCGAGGGTCAGTAAGGAGCCAGATGAAAGAGAAAAGAAGACGCACCAAATTCTACAGGCGATGTGCGGTTGCCAGTGTCGGCACCATCGTCCAGAAAGCGGTCACTCAAGGACCGAAGCCCGAGAGCTCCCCACAGACCTTCAGAAGCCCTCACTGGGGCTCAAACACGACTCACCGCCCCCGGCACATTAAACTGGTCAAAGCGATGCCTTGTACAGGCCACTCGCAGCAGCGCCCCAGGTTGCGGTCTCTCGTGCCGAACCCGTCGTAGTATGGCGATTGGCGGTCGGTGTCGAGGTGGTGCGACCCTGAACAGAGTGAGCGAGGAATGGAGCAATGGCGACGCACCTGAGAAGAAGAAGGGAAGACAATCAGTACAAAGGAAAAAGGAAAGGGAAGAAAGGCTCACATGAAGGGGAGAAGATGAAGGTTGAGAGCAAGAGCGCTGACTCTCTATTCTCAAGTGGGCTGACCCTTATATACGCATCCGGCAACTCCCGAGTTCATGGAGGTCAGTTCGTACACCACAAAAGTGCCGACACGTCGGAGGCAGCCATGACAGTCACCGCGCGATTTATGCGATGCAACACGAGATCTTTGCCATTAGTCATTTTACAGGTATGGTGGATAGTCTCGTTTTATTCTTTTGCTGAAGACTTTCGCGGTTAATAGTGAGTTTACGAAGCGCGAGAAGGTCGCACTTCGATTTCAGTCGAAGTCCACAGATCATAAGTTCGAATCTCGCGGAACCACTTTCTATGATAATTTGCAAGTTTATGTACATCTCTTCTGCATAGGTGGGAGTATGTTAGAGGCCCAATTTCCTCCTTTCCTTTACATCTTTTGATTCCTAGTAGGTGCCTAGCTTTGACAAAGCCTTTGACTGTTGATGCAAGCCGTTGATGGGGAGACCCCGGACCACCGCACATAAAAAACCATCGACCTGCGACCGCTGCGATGTGTCGGGCTAGTCAGAAACATCGGGGACGGTTTAAAATGATCTAATAGACAATTTGACGCGTCCAGAACGCGTTAATTGAGGTGGGCTTTTGAGTTGGATGACGGACGCCGGAACAGGCGCAACCGTCGAATTAAACTTAGGGAAAGAGAGTTGGAAGAGAGGTGGGCACTTGAGATAGTTAGGTTTAGCTTTGTCAATTATTTACATCTCAATGAATGGACTAAGTTAGTTTGAGGTTTGAAATAAGCCGTGGCCTACAACTTGCGAGGTACGAGCAAATCGGTGTAGCGTCTGTCTACGAGAGACTAGCCGTGGCCTAGGGGCCAGAATCCGAGTAAATCAGTTGGAATCCACTAGTACTACATTTAACATACATGCCGCGGTGTGTAATAACCTACTGAACTCGTGGGCTGCCACCCTGGCTTTCTTCTTGACCTTTTGTTACCGAGGCACAATTTGAAGCATAAGCCAGTCTGTTGAAGCCTTCAAGCTCAGACCGGATGAGAGAGGCTATTGGGCGTAAACTCGCGCATTCACGTTGAACCAGGGTAAATGAAAGGGCGGAAGTTCAGCATTGCAAAGGATATTCCATTGGGTTCAGTTAAATGCTTAAAGTTGGAGTTGGCGGCGCGGTGAATGAAGTGCTGAGGGTTATCAAGTAGCACTCAATAGCTGTGACGGGGAGCTGTCGGTGAAGATTCAGCGGCTAGCCCCGGTACAAGGGGTTTCCGACCGAGAGTTTTGTCGGCTGGTCGGTCCAAAATAGCGAGGGATTGAAGAGATGTAAGTACATCGAGTCAACAAGTAGATAATTTACAATGTAAGCAGGCAGGTTGAACCGACATTGGATTAGGCTTGGATCTGACAGTCAAGCGAATATCCCGGGAGGGATCTGGTTGTCCCTACAGCAGGTGTACTCAATTCTGAGGGAATTCATATGATAGCCTTGAAGTCCCAGATTCGATCAGTAATTGACTCCCAGTGGATTTCATGGCAGTTAAGACCAGAATTGATTGAAAATAACCAGAGATGAGAAGTTGAACCGTGGGAAACTTGTGATGAGCATTAATCGAAATCATTGGGTGTGAACGTATAATTACATCCATCCTCCCAGTACTTGTCAACAACGGTTCACCTCGAATGTGGACTAGCTGACGGTACATCTATTTGAACCATTGTCGAGGCTTCAATCTGGACTTGACCTACGGCAATCTAAGAGGGTGTTGCACTCAAATCTCTACAAATGTTTCTGTGACAGACGGTTACCGGTCTACCGTGGTTCAATATTAGCCTGGCACTCAAGATTCAATTAAACACCGGTCACTCTGGCTGAACCTTCATATCTTTCCTTCGGTAGTATCAACAGACATGTTGTACCAGCAGTATCTTCATTCAATATCAGTACTTGAACTCAAGGCTCATTTGTGTTCAATCTTGAACATCACTTCAAATTCTCTCAACTCTTCATTGAAGCCATGTAGCCTCAAGCTTAAAGTATTGATTTGACGTTGTTCGATCTTTCCACCCGGTCTTCCTACATGCCTGTTTGAAGCCAGGCATGGCAGCATGTCTATTGTGTTGAAAGATTATTTCTGACCCACTGTTGTCTTTCAACAGCCGCTTGGGATTCAACCAACATTTGGTGAGTCAATATCCATGAGCCCTTGCCCGGCTGCGGCATGTATTTGTTCATCCATCGATTCATCCAGGACTCAAACGCAAATGTCAACTTCTGCGTCAATTACTTGACCTGAAGGCCAAATCCATGACTATTTTATATGTATACTCCCTGTACCACCATTCCTTCTGGTCGACAATTATTCCGTATTTTATTAGGCTCCAGGTTAGGGGGTCTCAAAAAAACTTCACTTTTGAGTAAGTGTAAGTGGTCTTGGCGGAAAAATCCAAATTGGCTTACCGCACCGCCAACTCCAACTTTAAGCATTTAACTGAACCCAATGGAATATCCTTTGCAATGCTGAACTTCCACCCTTTCATTTACCCCGAATCAATGTGAATGGAGTCCAGTGGTGCGAGCTTACACCTAACAGCCTCTTTCATCCAGCCTGGGCTTCAACAGTGACTGGCTTGTGCTTCAAATTATGGGAGTGCCTCGGCGAGCAACAATCCATGTCAAAAGATCAAGAGGAAATTGAGTGCGGCAGCCCAGGAGTTCAGTAAGCCACTCCACACTGAGGTATGTATGTTAGTACCAGTGGATCCCAGTTGACTTACTCGGATTCTGGCCCTAGGCCACAGTTCATTCTAAACCTCAAACTAACGGTCCGGTTCGTCCATTCACTCAGATGCAGATAAATTGATAAAGCTAAACTCAACCTATCCCAAATGCCCCCTCTCTCCTTCCCATAGTAAGTTTAACTCGATGGTTGTGCCGGTTCCGGCTTCTGAGGTGAGTGGGTAGCAAATATTGAGGTCTCCCACTTGTTAGAGCCCTTACCACGCCTCCCCCAGCCTTCTTCATGCCTCCCGTAACTTATTATGAGAAGCTTTTTTGCCCCTCGGCCAGACCCCTCCCCTCCACAGGTCCGATATTTTAATCCCGTCTTGGAATATCAAAACTTCCGTCATTCAACTCGAAAGCCCACCTCAATTGACGCGTCCTGGATGCGTCAAAGGTTCTATTAGATCATTTTAAACCGTCCCCGATGTGTCTGACTGACCCGACACGTCGCAGCGGTTGCAGGTCGATTGCTTTCTAATGTGCAGTGGTCCGGGGTCTCCCTATCAACGGCTTGCATGATTGCATCAACGGCTTCGCAATTGGGACTTGTTGGCACTGGCAACCGTACACCTAAGTTACTAAAAGATGTAAAGGGAAAGGGAAGGAGTCAAGTTGATAGCAAATTGGGCCTGTAATACTCCTGGCACCCATGCGGAAGACATGTAATTGACTTGTAAACTATCATAAAAAGTGGTTCCGCGAGATTCGAACTTATGATCTGCGGACTTCGACTGAAATCGAAGTGCGACCTTCTCGCGCTTCGTAGTGAGTTGGACAATCAAATCGTCGGCAACAACTCGGCATCTAGCCCGTGGGACCAAATTGATGCCATAGCTCATTACCCCCTATGCCCCATAAACGCAAAAAAGCCCAGGCTATGGCTCCTGGGCCCACACTGTCCACACGGGCGACCAAACCTTCCGCAGGTCCCTCTCCTCTATCGACCAACCCCTCCGCAGGTCCTTCTCCTCGGTCGAACAACCCCGCCGCAGAAGATTCTCGTTCCAATCCCGCTGCAGGACTTCCTCTTTCCCCTGCATCCGCCATCCCCGCCTCCTCGTTTATCCCCTTTACCGGGCAACAAATGAACATGCCTTGTGTACTCTTTATTCGAGGTGTGAAGAAGGCCGAGCTGGATCCGAACGCGCTCGCCAGCTTGGCTCCTATGCTCGGCTTTGGGGCGGCCTCAACGGATACCAATGAAGGCGACCGTCGCCGGTCTCATTGTTGGTTGATCACGGAGATGGACGGAAACAATCTACGCGGATGGCCGGTTTCCTCGGGCGGCCATTCGCTCCAGGAAAAGATAACACGTCTTTCACGCGTCTCGTATGTTTCGCGCCGCCATCGGATCCTCGGGCTGGACACTCTCTCCGAAGCAGCCCTCGCCAACTTCCCGCCGCCGTTGGAACCTCAACCACGGATCCCCTTGGAAAAGCCTCTCACACGGGACTCCCCGCTGCAGGGCTTTCTCTGCACAGAAGTTGTTGGGTTGTTTAAAGTGAATTCATTTGTATGTTACTCACCTTCTCCTCTTGACTTAACTAATTTGTTTGTAGGAGTATAATCCGCAAAAATCTTTCCCAATCTCAAAGTTCTTGTTCCGGACAATCCAACGATATCTTGAGTACTTGGATAAACTTGAGCCATTGGTAGTGCAGCCAAGCGGTGGGCACGCAGGTGAGGGTGAGGCAGGTGGTGGGACCCGCAACGGCGGTTCTACGGGTGGCGGTGGTGGCGGCGGCGGTAAGGGCGACGGCGGGACGGGTGGCCGCGCTACGGGCGGCAGAGAAGGGGAAGGTTCGAAAGACGAAAAAGAAACGACGGTCAGAGGAGTGACGAGTGAGGGAACGAGGAGGATGGCAGCAGGTCCCGAGGACGAAGGTATGAATAGGCTCCAATATAACGCGATGGCAGGCTCATGGAAGCACAAGATGTTGAGCACAGCGACGATGACGGTGACGACGAAACGGAAGAGGACACGGAAAGCGAGTTTCGCTATCTCGCAAGCTTCGGCGGCCCCCTGGCCAACGACTTGCTCCTGGCGGCGACAGACATACGTCGTGAAAAGGTTATGCTCGCATACGACCGTTCTCAGCAACGTGTCGCGGAGTATCTGATGGTGTGTCCTCTTTATTCAGAAGGAACCCTTTTCAACAGTTGGAATACAGCGTCAAACATTCCTACTGAGCACGCATGAAGACGTAAGTAGTTATTTCCACATATCTTACCCAAACTCACCTTCGCAGTGCGCACAGTCGTCTGAGGAAGAGACATTAGAACGCTGGGGAACTCTCCCCCTCAGCGCTACCCGGCAAAAACTGCCCCAGATTCCCTTCCACTTCAGCTTGTGCCGGAAGAAGCTTAAGCTAAATTCTTTTAAATTGTTTTTTATATGATGTGCCAACAATTCACGCTCCATGCTACTTGAAGAAATCTATTGCGCGTATCGGCAATAGATGGATTTAACAATCCTCACTGCACAAAATGCCTGTGATGGCTTTCAGGCCTACATTTTGTGTCCGATAGGCCAACCCTCCTTTCGCGGTGGCCAGTCTAGAACTATTCTTATTCTTGCACTTCAGTTTGAGCACTGGCCAGGCTGCTCAGGTGAACCAAATCCTATTATCAGTTCTAGACAATTATCCGAGCATTATACATGCCCAGAGGAACGGCGCACAGTCGGGAGACACAATGAGTTCTACGTATATATATACCAAGCTGCCCGGTATCTGACCTGTTTAAGATAGAGGAGCGGTAAACAAGGACTATTGAAGGAAGAGGAACGGAACAAAAATATAGATGATCCAGTACCCCAGACGACTCGACCAACCCCCAAATGACCACTACCAGGTATCACCTTCACCTGAGTCGAACATCTCCGTCGCGATCCTAGAACGGAGTCCGGGCACTCAACGGACCACGCGGGAGGAGCCGCCTTGTAGCCAGGTACTGCTGGTGTGGCCACGGGTGAGGGCACCATTGACAGCTGCTCGGACTGGAGTGCACTTCGAGTCTGGTGGAGTGCTGTTCGCTGTCGGAGATGCGGCGGTTATGACCACCAACGTGAATACGATGATACGCCGCGGATCGGGACCGACCAGGGGGAAATGAGCTGGATACTGGGTCTCGATGTATGGCTAAACCACACACTAAACACACTCCAAATCAAACACCTAATCACCTCTCCGCTTGTATATGCGTTCGTGGGGTTCCAACCGAAGTATTACGGCTGTTGCAATAGCTGAAAACTAGGTTTCGACTTAAAGCTTTAAGTCGGCCGTTTGGTTTCTCGGACCTATTGGGCGCTGATGCGACCTTTATAGTTCTTAGAAGAGTTGTGGTTTTTCAAAAGGTTTGTGGTGATGGACACCGGGTGGTTGTGTGGTGAACTAAACTTAGTTCGACGCTGGGTTTGAACTGTAACCGAAGGTTGACAGGTTCCGCTGTAATATTCGCTGACGCTGACGCTGAGACACTAAAACGCTGACGCTGACGCTGACACTGACCCTAAACGCTGACGCTGACGCTGACCCTAAACGCTGACGCTGACGCTGCACAACAAATATAATCCAATCCCAATATATTGGTAGACACCAAAGTATCTAAAGACACTCAAATGTACACCGAATGGATTCCGTGAGACTTCCCGGACGGAGGCACGCGTTATGCTGTGCTCCTAACAAGAAGGGTACGGTCCACTGGCTTCCACCTAAGCTCTACCTCTACTTATATACTAAATCCTACATACCAAATACTACAAAACATGGAAACTCGAAACAGTAATGTACATAATGGTCCAAACGTTGAGTCCGTGAAGGTACGGACTCCTACTGAATACAATCTACTAATTTACATACAAATCTTGACTTGAAAAGGAGAATAATCTGCATGGATGTTGGTACAATTAAAATAAATAATATATGTCCGCTTCTGGCGTGTCCAAATAATATTCCAGCCTCGTCATGTCGTCCCAATTCGGTGTGTGTGACTCCTGGTGAATCAGCCTCGAGTCATTCGAGTCAATTCGAGTCATTCGTGAATAGCCATGTGAGTCTGTTCGAGTCAAGACTATTAATAGCTTCTTGGCATCACGATTTTGGTTTAGCCGGCGGCAAGACCTTGCTGCCGCTACTGCTCCCTTTGAGGTGCTGTTCCTGGCTATGCCGTCGGACCTTTCCGGTCCTCGGATCTTCGGCTTGATTGACAGGAAATGCCAACTCTACCGCAGACAAATGTTCTAGTCAACATAGGTTGCCCCTGCAAAGCTCCCATTCCTCAACCCTGGTCACGGATGGATAGTATTTCCTCCTGTCCTTGATTAGAGTGAACGCCCAACTCCTACGAACCCTGAGGGTTTGTTAAAAGAGAAGGTTTGACTTAAAGCTTTAAGTATGATTCTGACTTTCCGGCCAGTATTGACCTTCCAGTGAGTTCACACCTTAAAGCTTATAGTATATACGCTGCTGTCTCCTAGCTAGCTGCCCGGACTGACACTAGCCCCCTGCTGAGTGATTTATATAGCCGATTACAATACAGCTAGTGGCACTGAATGAGCAAAAATCGCAAATTCCGCGCGTGGCCCAATTGCTGGCTTATCATCTCCCCCATTTTTAAATCTTGACCGTCCCCGGTCAATTCGTCTCTTTTCCTGACACTTGAGTCTCTTTTTCAGAACGTTGCTCCACCGGTGCCAAGCTTCGCCGATCTTAGTACCCCATTAGGTACGTCGGATCGAGATCTTCCACATTTTGTGTCAGACCCCTCTTGACATCATTGAACACTGTCCCACGGTTCGAATTCGTTCTCCGTGCTCAATCCGCGCTCGGAATGCACTACGGGACCTTCACGACCCTTGCCCGGCCATATCGGCGATAAATAAGCCCCTATGTTCGGCGTTATCTAATCACTAGGCGCGATAAAATCGGATTTCTCCGACTTAAAGCTTTAAGTCATTTTTGAAGTTTTTCGCTCATTTTTCTGTTAATTCTGGTTCCTTGGGCCCCGTACTGTGTAGGTACGGTCCTTTCGGATCAGTCGGGCGTCGGCTCATCACGGAAAGTCATGTGCCTGATGACTCAGATGAAAATTTTTCATCTTCGTCTCTACTGACTCCATGTCGTCCCGCAAGTCCTCTACCCGCAAGACTCGTTCTCAGGACGCGAAAGCGTCCCCTTCGACCTCCTCCACTATCAAAATCAAGGTGCCGGCCCCCGGTTTGACTCGTCGGCCTTCCACCCCGGCGCCAAGTCCTGCCGTGCAGCGGCAGTCGACTCCCGCCCTTCCTCGACTCTCTTTTCTGCCCAAGTTCTCCGAATTGGACTACAAGAAGCCCTTCCATAAACCCTCCCCTGAGAGCTTCACCTGGCCAGCCAATTTGGTCCTGAACTCGCTCGCATACCACGAGTACGGGTCCTTCAAAATGGACAAGACCACCGCCAAGTCTTTTTATGTGTTGATGCACCCCGCCATCGGCCATCTCGTGCCTCTAATTCGACGCCCAGCGCACGTCGAGGCGCAAACCCCAGCAGTTTTGAGGGAACTGCTGACAAAGGCCCTTCCTGTTTTCGTGCGTGTTTATAATTTTTTTGTTTGAAAGAACGTTCACTAATCTACTTCTTAGGAACTTTTCTTTCAACACCAGCAAAGGTTCGACAGGTCACAGCTACTAGGTGGTGTTGTACACCGCCTGTGCGACCTTGCCGCTCCTCTGGGTGGTTCTTTGCCGTCGCGCATCCGCGCTTTGCTTCTTCCGGAACGTTTCACAAAGGTGCGTGTTTATACGTTCCTCAGGATGATTTCTCACTGAATCTCCTTCAGATTGGAGTCATCCCGCTGAACTTCGACCTCCCCTTGCATGGTCTCAAACCGCCCACTGTTTTGTTTATTGAAACATACCCGTACATGGCTGACGAACGCGCCGCCATCGTGCCTTTCTGTGTCGAACCCTTTGTTCGAATTTTTACGCTCCTCCGCTTCCCTCAAGCCGTCAATGAAGACACGGAGGCACGTTTCCTTCCCCACATCGCGTGTGCGATGGAATCTTTCGTGCGTTCGTGACTGTTTTTCACAAAACGCTTACTCAATTCTTTATTTTAGACTCTCTGGGTCAGCGGGCGTCCAAAAGACGCGCCACTCGTGTCAGATATCTGAATACCTTGTATATGAGAAATAGATGGGATATATAAAATACCGGTATCTCTAGCCCTTCGTAATACTCACAAGTGTGTTGTCTCAAATTTATAGGTCAATCTGCCCCCAACACAGAGTATGCGACAAGTTCTGTACAAAAAGGCCGATATTTTCCCAATAAGGCAATTATGATCGCATCAGGGAAAACGGGGACCGTGGTGCCCTCCGCATTTGCATTGCAAACACAATGAGCATATTTACAAGGCAAACTGACAAGAACTGAGCTCACAATAATGATTATCATTGAAAAGCGGGTAAAAAAAAAAACAGCCCGCGCCCTAAGTTCTGCAAATGGCTGTAATGTCCATATTTGAGTGAAGAGTTTCGTACGGTGGCGTTGGATCAAGGGATTAATAGCTATATGGTAGGCAGAGAGGTGAGATGAGATAAGTGAGAAAGAAAAAGAGAAAAGAAAACCACGACCACGACCAGCCTCGCCCGCCCCCCTGCGGTACCCCGCGCATCTCCGCGCCACCACACGAAATTCCAGCGGGCGGCAGGACTCCGAGTAATCACTATACTTGAGTACTTACTAAGAATTTGTTGTCCCGACTCCCAGCTATGGATCCAGGTAAACAACATTCTAGTACACTTGAACGCATCAGTAGTGTAGGATTTTCAGACCACGCGAGTATAATAACCCCCCCTAAATGAAACCCAAACACTTGAACTTCCGGGAACTACACCCCCGTACTCTCACATTTATTTATCTCCCTTCCTCCTCAATTTCTCCTAGGAATTTCCGAAAATCCTCGATAGAGTCGCCTCCTCCATTCCCTTCCTCGTGACCTCCTTACCCTTGCGCTCACAAACAGGGCGCTGCACGGTAGTGTAGGGGCTGACCAGTTAAGGTCGAATGCATGAGAGAATTGACTCGGTTTGTATTCGACTATTCCTGCCTCCAGCATCCAGAAGTCGATAGATGCAACTTTTACCTCTAATCTATTGTACCCAATCGTGGCTAGCGCCCGCTCCTGACTCCTTCTCTATCTTGTTGTGTCTCCGTTTGAATTAATTTGGTGTCTCGTCCCTGGCGACTTACGCGATTCCTTTGGCGTTGAAACTGCTGTCTTCACTGGAAGTGACGGGTCTACCGGTGTCCTTTCTGACGAGTCAATTCATCGTTGCACACACTTCTCTTCTTTCAAGACGCTCATGGTAGCAGTGGTTGAAGAAAATTCCCCACTTGCACAAACCCAACGAGATCCAGACCTGCACTAGCAGGCCAACGTATTTGACACCGATCCTTCTCTCTAGGCACCAAGATGTTAACCATCTTGACGCGTCCTGAACTAGTTAGCGTTCGATGACCTCGCCGAGAAAGTGTGGCGCTGTGGCTATCTGCTAGAAAAACATATTGGGGGTGATGCTGCACGGCCTTGCTATATTCTCTTGGCGATGGCCTTTGGAACGCTGAAACACGAAGCATTTAGCTTTGAAGGATGCACGGCGGTGGCCGCTCCGTCTTACGTCCGGAAAAACGGCCTGTAATAAATACATGATGTTCAGTGAGTTTTCCAACCAGTTTTTACTCAGCGGTGAAAATGGCCCAAACTTCTCCTTCGTCGTCTTTGTTGCGGTAAAAGCTTTCTCCCACCACATGCTGGTCTCATAATCGAGGGGGGGCGGCTCCTACGATCCTTGTCAAGCCCATCCTGGAAAATTATACAACCCAAAGCCACCGTCGCTGCAAGCAGTGTATATGCTGAGATCTTTGTCACTTGCGCGCGGAACCTCGGATATCCTTGGCGAGTTCTTCATTGGAGACGTATGTCTTTGCGTGTTTCTCCCTCTCGCAGTTGCATTTCTGAATTTGAATTTCAGTCGCCCACGTTCACCTGCACAGAGAAGGGTCCAAGCGAGAACGGCCCAAGCGGGCACAACGATGTGTATGGATATTTACTCCCATTTTAATCTATACTAACCCTTTCTGGAAGCTATTGGGATAGAACCACGGTCAAGGGAGTAGCATGCTATGTTTCTGACAGCCTCGTTGCGCTCCCCTGCCCTGGCGAGTTACCATCATGACTCAAGACTATTTTCTAACGCGTTAGAATAGGGCTTCCTGCGTGCTGAACAATCTCTGCACTGATACACGACCGCCAACATCGAAGTAAGCTCACAGGTCTGGGATTCCAAATAAACTTCAGCCAAACCCGAAAAAAAAAGAATGTGTACTTGTATTTCAATTGATATTGCAGTAATGATATACGTGCCCGGGGTGTTTTACAGGATCCGAAAGGCCATCCTTGTCCCCGCTTCGCCCGCTGGGGGCACACCTTCTTTGAGTGTCGGTCGAAGGAGCTTAACCTCACATGGATTTGGGTTCCGGGTCGCGGTGGCACATATCAATGTGGGAGTAAAAGCGCACAACAGATAGGCTTAGCTATGTCCAGTAGTTACCATACTGTGTGCCTTCTGGTGTGCAGTTAGTTATCTGATTTTATTGAGGGAAAAGCTGGCACACAAGAACTCGGCCAGTCAAATGCCACCGGGTGCCACTGAGAAACAAAGAAGTGGGGTGTCTGAGAGCTTGAGCGTTGACTGAAGTCAAGAAGTCGCAGGATGTGCGAGGAAAAGGTGTTACTATTAGCGACCGGGTACTGGTCCAGTCGGAGTAGTGGGCCACTTGGATAATATAAGGATCTATGCTGGAGAACTGGGTGGTTTGGTACTCGGAGGATGGAATACGATGGATAAACATGTTGTCCATCAAATTTTGAACCGGAGTGATGCATTGATCAGAAGCTGTGCTCCGTTTGGTTCCGACGGTAGGGTGAGAATTGATCATTTCTTATCTTCGAACACCACTTGCCCTCATCCTTTTCCTTCGTTCTCAACCAATTCCTTTTCATGATCTTACCACCATCATCTCAATGCCGAAGTTGGCCGTTTGCGCGTTCCCTCCTCCCTGCGCCGCTGATAACGCTGCGCAGTGGTATGGACAGGACCTGCATCGAGCCCCTTCCGCATAGATGTGTGCGCGGATGGTGGAAGAAAAAAACCCATGTGCATTTTTGCGTCATCCATCTTGAAAGGCGAGCATCCAGCGCAGTTTTGGACCTATGGCTCCAATTTTTGTCCTGCGTGCTCCACCGCCTTGAATCTATCAACCTGTGAAGTGGCTCGGCGCTCGAAGTCGCGCTCGACGCTCCTCGCCGACCACCGGTCTGTGCACCTTCAGATGATCTGTCAGCACCGCCACTTCCGGCCCGTGCCGTCGCTTCCGGCCCGCGCCGCTCTAGATGATTCGGTTTTGTGAATCTTTCGTTAATAGTACTGGCGTTATGCTTGGACAGCTACTGCTTTGTTGGACCTCTCTGGTAGGTAGGTAGGTAGGTAGGTAGGTAGGATTACACGGCACGGTCCCGCTCAGGAACGCCGGTTCCAGGAATTATCCCGGTGTACACGCACTAAATACCCAAACTCGCCGAGGTAGAACTGCCAGAACATGAAAAAGCTAGAATTTGAATCATCACGTCAGCACTGGACAGCCTCAAGCCCGTACACGCCACACCGGAACCTCGTACAACACCTCCAAGACATCAAACGCAAATTTTGCAACCAGTGGAATAGTCGAGCGCGGGTAAATGATGGTCTTGAAGAACTCGTGTTCGAGAGTACCACCATCTGGATGAGCAGTTCTGGAAGATTGGCGAAGAGTTTCGTGAGGAACGTAGCCCATAATTTAACCACTGTGGCCGATGGCTCACAGGTAATTAAGGTACGCTCCGGGACTCAACTTCGGTCTTACAGAATCTGCACAACCGTTCCGCTCAACCGAAGTTGCACGCGTGAGGAGCAGCTCTGGGCAGTGGAATGGCAATCCTGTCGCAGCCTTGATTAAATCTTTGGCCGGTGATGTTTTACCCGCGGTCGCGAGCTCAGTGGAATTATTCACGGAGGCGCGGGCATGAGATCATCATCGAGTACCAAGAAGTAATATAGATTGTTGAGACCAAGGACAAGGCGACAAACTCGAATCGGCTTTATTCCAGTCTGCGTGACCAAGGTAGCGATTGTGAACCACGAGTGGACGTTGAGCGTTTGACCGGGAAAACAACTTGAACTTTACATCATTGGCCGACGTGGCTGTTCTCGCTGTCTGGCGCTATTTCGCAACCATCCAGGTGACAGTCGACGTGGGTCATGTAAAGCTGTTTAAGTTTTGAATCCACCGGTCATATCTCCAATCGGCCCGAATCGGTGTCCACAATAGCGAGCGGTGCGCGCTGTGGCTTTGTAGTGTTCAACAAAGATGTTCTGCAAGTCCATGTGGACGTTGACACCAACATACTTCTCGTCCGATTTCACAGTGAGTGATTACTGCCGAGATGGAGGACCGGGAGCAGCCGGGAGAATTTTTCCAGAGATCAAGATGATTACTTTGATCAAGTTGACGAGGATAAAGTTCTTCAGGCATCGGCGTTCCACGATGGACAGTAGCCCACGGACGGGTGGAGAAATAATGAGCCACTAGACAGCAGAGAGCTTCGGATGCCCGCGAGAAAAGTATCTTGAGAGTCCGGCAAGAGCAATGAGGTCGGAGAAGATATTCCACAGAATAGGGCGACTGGGTCACATCTAAGTAGTAAAGCTGATAGATGCCCTAAATCCTTTTATTTCCGTGTCTCCATGCCTCACATAATACAGCATCCGCTTGTATAACATCCGCGGTCAGGTGAAGATTTTCTTTCTGCTGCCCATGCAAGACAACTTCACCGAAAGGGTCAGTTGGTCTGTCGACAGGAAAGCATTGGTAAAATCAACGCACGCGACGTACAATGAATAGCTGTGTGCTCTTACCGCTCTTTAAGACATCGCGGGATTGCATGAGTTATTGTTGGTAGGGCTTCGCGGCGTGGGAACT
Organism: Mycena metata; assembly: GCA_029378385.1. Taxonomy (NCBI): domain Eukaryota; kingdom Fungi; phylum Basidiomycota; class Agaricomycetes; order Agaricales; family Mycenaceae; genus Mycena; species Mycena metata. Next base: position 14,968 of record JARKIB010000587.1, on the reverse strand, counting down.
AAGCTTCCCGCATCGGCGCGGTCCAAGGTACACAAGTGGATCTTCAAGAAGCCGTCGTCGAGCGGGATGAGCGTCATGTTGTTCGGCAATTTGCCTAAACGACGCAAACGAAATTTATATCCCAGGAGTTCGGTCAAGAGGTAACGAGTGGACGTCAATGGTTGAGGGAATGTATCAACCGGGGCTCTGGATATTGATATCCCAGGAGTTCGGTCAAGAGGTAACGAGTGGACGTCAAAGGTTGAGGGAATCTATCAACCGGGGCTCTGGATTGTGGTTGGGAATGTGCAGGTTATCGGTCCTCGCGCGTAGTTTGGTGGTGATAATCAAAGCTTAGGCCTTGGTTGAACGAAAATGTTGTCATCAGTCGGAGATGATCCGCAGTGAGGCGTCGGCAGTGGGTGCAGACAAGACAGACAACGACGGCGACGACGAAGAAGATGAAAGGCGGAACCAGGGTTTTCCCGAGTGAAAGACACAAAATATAGAAGCCCTGTGACTCAAAAACGGAGCTCAGGGCCCAAAAATGAGCTGGATGCGCGGCAACGAAGGTGGATGATTTTTTATTTTTTTTTCAGACAAATTTTGGACTCGACTAGAAGGGCTCGTTGACACTCTCAGGACTACTGCGGCACATTTGGCAAGGCAGAGTGAGCTGAGAGGTAGAACGGCGAGCTTCGAAATTCGAGATGATGGTGGGAGGGACGAAGCCCAAAAAAAAAAAAATCATCCACCTTCGTTGCCGCACATCCAGCTCATTTTTGGGCCCTGAGCTCTGTTTTTGAGTCACAGGGCTTCTATGTTTTGTGTCTTTCACTCGGGAAAACCCTGGTCTGGAATTGCTCATCCTCTGCATTTGGTTGCCCAAGCTTCTCTTGTCTACCGTCGACCTGGTGTTGTTTAGGTATTCTAAGACCTCGGAAATAACCTCGCGCTATTTGGGCACCCTAAAATTTGGGAAAGACTCTGCTGACATTCGCACCATAATAATGCTAAGGAATCATGCGAGATTCTGAGGTCCACATATGCAACTCGCGCCGCAGTTAAGCCACTTCTTTCGATAGATTATTTCGACCATATTAAAGCACTGGCAGTTTGTGATTCAGGGGGAATCACGATTAATCACACAGGCTGAACTTGAACTGCTAATGAGAGCATCCAAGTTTCTTCTTTCTGATTGTTGTGGTTACTTCCAAATTCCGCTGCCACCCGGAAATGAGGTTAATTCCTCTTCGGACTGACCAACTCTTTCACATCCTTGAACCAGTTCTTGATTGACTCCTTGCCCACATTAATATGTATCTTGTCCAAGTGGTCTGCTCGTATCTGCATCAAGGCATCACCTGCCACACCATAGTTATTGGACTGGATACTCTCTATGCCATAATGAACTAGACTACATTGGTGAATATCGGGTGATTGAGATGGTTGTTTAGTTTGAATGACAGGCTCTTTCTACATCCAGGAGGACTTGGATACTTGGCAGATAATTTTACAAGCACGAATTCGAAAACTGATCACTCCAGCGTTATGACGACCATGAACAGCAAGACACCAGCTGTCTCTCGTCTCATCAACTGCCATTTATGTGTTCCTATACTTCGTGAATATGTATATTATCTTACAGAGGCTTGGGTTGTTCCGGTCCCGAGCTTGTTTTAAGGTTCTCATTTCTACTAACTGCTTCTCCATTCCCTTTTAGTTCTACCGCAGCGAGCCTTGGACTGCGACCGTGAGCTCGGCTACGAGGGTGTGGAGGAGTCTAGGGACCGTAGTGTACATTATGTACACAGATAACGTGCATTCAGATGCCCTCCCCACTCTATTTGGGCCTCTACCGGTCGGCTTCTCGTTCACCGAAGGTCCTTCCATGCAACCACCCAATTTCTTGCCGTACATAGATGGATTTTGTTTGAAGGGTTATGGGTATGGAGGCACCATCTCTTCTACTTGGTACATGCCATAGCTTCCCATCTACCCTCCAAATACTTGGCTTTGCCCAAGATCGGTCTGTCTGCCTTGTAGTGTACACAATTTCGTTGATACCCCATTTTCCCCTCCCCCCCTTGCCGGAGGGACCAGTAATCATAACCCTTGTACACCTTTAATTCACGTTTTGAGTGTTTAGAATCATGTATTGAAACCCCTGAGTCATTGTGAGCCCCCCTAGGTGCATGTTACACGTCTCGATGCCTGAATAAGCCCACTACCCCATTTATTGCTATTTTGGGGTACCGCCGAAAATAAATTCGCTGGCGGCTCAAAACACAACGTAAAAAACTGCCCCAAAATATTTCAATTCACTCCTGGTATGTCAACCCTCACTCAAGTGTCAAAATATGGGTACATAAAGGATCGTATAAGCTGGCCAGAGGGCAAAAGTGCCAAGGTGGCCCAGTACACACAGGGTGACATATAGCAACAGGAGAGCCAGGAGCAGCCGCCGTCGAAGTTAAGAGTCAAGAGTCAGGGGGCTCCTTAATCTCGTACCACCGGTGATGGCGATGCAACGACAAGGAACCCCCCCTCCCCACCAACACCGGCCCTCATACTTGAGCTCAAACGCCTTGAACGAACCCGTCCTCACTCGCGCACACACCATTCCTTCCGGTCTCCCCCCCAAAAACCAAAAACATCCAGAATCCAGAATCAAGGACGAAATTTGAGTGGAAGATGATGCACGTGTTCCAAGCAACTCGAATTCGAATGCGGAGTGTCGTCGACCTCTGGACTGGAAGACAAATGCGACCCCGAGATGAGGAAGTAAGGCAAGACAAGCACCCGAATGAGCGAGGCTGATTCATCGTTCTACAGAGAGACACGAAAGAGGGAGCAGGGGAAAATGAAAGCAGAAATAAAACGCGAGCCGGGAGCCAGGAGCCAGGAGCCAGGTCGAGTACCCGGCTTCATGCATGCCCCCGTGTGGGTGATGAATGGTCGTCCTATGAGGCCACCCGCAACGCGCCGAGGAGCAAGTGGCAAGAAGCGAGAACAAGAACACCAAGATGGCGCATAACTACGACCGTTTGGGAGCCGGGTCGGCCGCAGAGGATGAAGTTGCCGCAATGGATACCGCGGAGGGTCCAGCCACTGAGTGCGAGGCCTCGCACTGCGTCCAAACCAAGAGAGCACTAGGTTGGCGGAGGTCAGCCAGAGAGAGTGGTGGCTGTGGTAAAGGGCCTCACAAAGAAATTTGAATCCAAATCCACTCCCGGAGTAACTCTAAGTATTCGAGGCCTGAGATTTGGGCTCCCCTTCCAGTTCACTAGAGTAAGGAATTCGGAAAGTGTGAGGTTGTGTATCAACAAGCACCGGATTCCACTGTTGATAAGCCGTGAAAATGAACGCCGGTGAAAACTCACTTTTTCGCTACTTCTGGCTTTGCACACACGCGCATCGAGCCACTAGCAGCAAGTCCTGCTGCGTAGCGTTGGCACTTGAGTTGCAATGGTTAATTGGGAACCGGCTGGACTATGGGAGCAGAAAATGAGTGCACTAATTTGTTGGCGGGCATTGTATATTCGTGGGCAGCGGGCGCGGGCAAGGGGCTGTTATTTCAAGAATAATTGAATGTACCTCCAGGATCGTCCAGTTTGGCCCTCTGAACAGAAATGTATATATCTGGGTGTGGAAATGTGTACGTGAGCATACAGCCACACTCAATGCGGTTGCCATCACTCCATTAATGTTTGCCGAAACCTGCTGAAAAAAAAAAATCGAGTGCGGGTATATATTTCGGCTACCTTGGGCGCGGGTGCACATCACCGTGAGAAAGATTTTGTGATGTAGTTTCTTGGTGTGAATAATATAGCACAGTGCTCCGGGCGTTTGCGGGTCCAGTGGCTCTAAGTTACTTGAAGTGAGGTAATTGGTGCTCACTGCCAACTACCTCCCTTGTTAGTAAATACTCTGGAGTACTCCTGGTATGGTGATTCTCCTAAAGCCAGAGACTTGGATATCAAAATAGATATTCACTCCAGCCCGCTGATCCCCTCAGATAGTGGCATCAGCGATGGTTTAAAAAAGAACTACACATAGCTTGACTGCACACAACCACCAGTGTGGCCACCTCTTTGATATAAATGGCTTGCGCTTCTTACATTGAGTAGGCTGTTCACACTGTCAGACCGGGGCCAGCGACAGGGTTTTGCTTATGCCAATGTAGGCCAAGAAAGGCCGGTTTTCAGGAGGGTTGTACACAACGAGCCAGCTACTAGCTAGAAGCCGGCTATGAGAAGGAAATACAGTCCCTGTGTCTTCACGTAATTGTACACATCTACAATTGAGAGAAGAAAGATTGCCACTAGGCAGATCTTCTACTCATAATCCACCTACCTTGTCCAGTGTTTTTTTTTGTGCATGATTGGCCTCACTATTGCATTAAATAAGTATATTTCAAATGACTAGGAAAGCAACAAAACAACACAGCAGGCATACATAAATACACAATGGGATAGAATTGCATATAATTGTTTAAAACTCAGGCTGCCATCAATTTAACGTGTTCTTCTTCCAACTCAACCTCTTCAGCATCAGAGGAATCCTCATCCAATGCCTCCACCTTTGCCATAGGAACATTGAGCTCTGCCAATTGCACCAAGTTCCTTTCATGCTGCTCTCTCACCTCCTGACTCATACCACCAATTCTCTGGTCAATATCCTGCACCCTGTTGACCTGCGAGCAGCGCTCAAAGAGCGGCCTTGCCGCTTCCCACAGCTCTAGTGCCTTGACGAAATCTCCGTTCTTCCTCACTATGTCCCCAAGCCGGATCATGCACTCTGCTCTACTACGGTGAACATCCATGGAGGTAAATCCTTCCAAGGCAACAGTGAACAGGTTGACAGCGGTAACTTCATCATTCTCCATGAGGTGTCCATCTCCAATGAATTGCAAAGCCTTGTGGATCCCAAGCTTCTCTTTTGATCTGAGAGAGTGTGCAAGTAAGACTGTACTCCACGAAGGATCATGATTTGAGCCCACCCAGTAACTAATATCTCCTAGACTCTCGAGGCATTGACTCACTAGCTCAGGATACTTTCCCCATGCTGTATGCAAACATTTGCAGAATAGCAAGGTGGACATATCCCCTTCTCTGAGTTTCAAATTGGCTTGGAAAGTGTTGCAAGCAAGTAATCCCATTTTATGTCCAATCTTTTGAAAAACGGCTTGTGATGCCTCAATCTTCTCTTGGATCACATTATATGACACTCCCATGGAAATCTCAACTGCAGCAACATTCATCAGGGTATAAGCTTTATAAAATAGCTCTGCCTCCCCCCCTTGATAGTCCTGTAGGAGTTGTTTGTGGATGGTACAAGCATGAACATACTCAGATTTGAGTTCATGAACTAGTGCCTGGCAGTTCATAAGGGTATAGTTCATCTCCCCCTTGGACATCCCACACAGCCCTACAAGGGTCCTGGCCCTCACAACTAGAAAAATGCATTTTTGATAATTACCCATGGCCTGGCAGCATATCGCTTCAGTGTATAGTCCTCGTGCCTCTGCTTCCAAATTTCCAGAGATATTTGCAAGTCTCTGCGACTCCTGTGCATAGGCTTGGGCAGCGACATAGTCGCCAGTAGAGTATTTGATGAATGAAAGGCGAAACAGGGCTCTACATTGCCCTTTGATGTTTACATTTGTTAAGGAGAGGCCCATTTGACAGTATTTCAAAGCTGTCAAAGTGTCAAAGTCTCCGTAATAGAATGCTAAAGCCTGATAAAAGCGACCTATGAGATGTTTGTCAGTACAGATTATGGGTACACAGAGAAAGTGAACACACATTTCAAATTAGGATCATTAAAATAATTGAAGTGCTCCAAAGTTTGAGTAATCATTGTATCTGGATGGGAGACTGATTTTCGGGTATTAAATACCTCAGTTATGAAATCTGCCTTCAGATAATGATCCCCTGAGTGTGGTAAGAGGGTTATTGCCTCATCCATCAGAGGTATTGGTCCTTTGCCAAGGACTCTACTGAATTGGTTGAAGTCAGATGTGCAGTAGATGCTATCCTCAAGATCAGGGTGCCCTGGCTGTAGCCCATTTTGGATAATGTTCAAGATATTTGTGTAGTTTAAGGTTAGTCGTTCAATGCACAAGGCAGCTGATTGTTTCCCAGTATCGACCTTGTACACTTGCAGGAGCTCCCGGAAATGTTTGAGAAGCGGTCTAATCATGTTATCTGTTGGCGGAAGAAATCTTTTCATGTATTCTCTGATTGGTACCAGAGCCTTTAGCCGTTTCTGGTCATCGGTGTAGGCCAAAGCAGTACGGAGCAGAGCCCTTTTACAATCAAGAATGTCCTTGATTGCAAATTTACTTTGTTTCAGTTCTGCATCTGAAAGCCCATCAGGGAGGATTGACAGCAGACTCAGAAGTTCGCAGGAGTGAGGTGTGGATGTGATTCTGGGACTTGCAAGGGAGAGTGAGATGGACAATTCCAGATTAGATCTTTGATCATAACCCTCTGAGATGACTGAGGTCTGCTCCTTCTGCCAGCGCAACAAGATTGCATTGCAGCCTTCCACATCCACTGCATGAGCGAGAAGGTTGATTGCAAGTGGCATATTGTCTGTGAGACTCAGGACTTGGTCCATTTCTTCTATTGTGTAGCTATCATCTGCAATATCAATAAACATTTTTCGAGCAGCCTGCTGTGACAAGGGCTCCAGAGGGGGTAAGAATGGCCGTGTCCACTGCACTTTGGATGGTCTTTCTGCTCCTCGCATTGTGACCTTGTATTTGATGAGCAAAATGGAAAAACCCGGAAGAAAGTACACACTATCAGTGCCAAACTGGTTATATCTGTGAGTAAAGACAGGAACTCCTCAATCTCTTTGCAAGATTCTACTGGCTCCCAGACAGTCTCCAGGTTATCAATAATTAAGAAGGTGGGTGGACTATTTGAGAAGTGCTGAAGAACTGCTTGTGTCAGGTCTTTTCCAGGTTTCATCCCAAGGTGGGCCCCAATGAGATTTGCGAGGTCCACCTTGCTTGAAGCACTGTCTCCTGGGACAAAGTATTGATTGCCTTGATACCTGGCAATGATCTCTTCATGATGTAGAACAGCTTTTGCTAGACTGGTCTTTCCCATCCCGCCAGCACCTAGAATGGCTATCCTGGGTGTGCCATCACTGAAATGTTTGAGAATACCTGTAAGCTCTGATTCACGTCCATGGAATATTTTGGGCTCAGCAGGCAACATTGAGATGGAATTGGAACTATGACAACTGTGAGTATCCATATAACAGAGCAAGTGTTGTTCTTTGGGATTACCTAGTGAATGAGCCAGAGTAAACCTTGCTGTCCTGTGCACACCTGTCATTGCTGCTGTTACTGAAGAATGATGCTCGCATACAGATGATGCTGAATCAGAGCTGGATGTTGTCTCAATTATATTAAGCACCTCCTGGTGTCTGATCTGGGCCTGTTCTTCCATTTCCCAAGCAGTGAACATGATATCTGAAGACTTGATCTACCCACCATCTTGAGTGGGTGATTTTGCTTGCAGGAGCGGGGTACTCACCTGAAAGAATTTAAGTCCCTGTTGCAACCCTGCCCTGCAATCCTTCAGTAACCCACTCAGTTCCCCTTGTTGAAAGAACCTCTTGACTTTGCTGCCACTTTGCTGTGCCTCGACAAATGTATGAATCTTGTGGAGGGTCCTAAATGCATTGAGTGAGTCGCGTGGATGTCTATATAACCATAGAAGATTACTGAGTGAAATTCGCAATTTCGTTCAATGTGCCAGGTGAGAGTTCAATACCAGTGTCTGATTTGACATAGACACCAATGATTGTGTTGAGTATGTTATAGGTCTGCTCCATCAGCTCGGCACACTCGTTTTTCTTTTGCTTGATAGTCTAAGGCACCATGTTAAAGCTGTACTGCTGCCACATTTTGGAAACATACCTGAACCATTTTCAACAGTGACTGTGTTGTATTTATGATAGCTTCCAGCCCAGTGATTTTGAGGGTGGTGATGAGGACCTCAAGTGTATCGACTGTAATGGTGACACCTGTGGAGATATTGTTCAGTCGAATTTCAGTTACAGTTGGTTGACGGGGCATCTTAGATGGTGTTATTTAGTGCTTGGACATCTCTCGCCTTTATACTAAGACTGCCTGAGAGTTTTCCCTAGCCCTTCACTGGCTTCTTTTGTTCATCTTTCAACCTGCCATATATCTGTAACAATTTTCCCACCTCCAAACATAATCTGCAAAATTGAAACCATAACAACCCTTCCTATTATTCTTCTTGACCGATGAAAGCCAGTACAGCACCCGCGTGTCCCTTTTAAGGACCACTACCGGTTACTACCGGTTACTGTACCAAGTTGTAGGGAGGCAACGGTCGCGGTAACGGCCCGGCCGTTGCGTTGCCTATTTTCTGGTCCGTCACGATAACGGTGAGGGCCGTTGCCTAAAATTATTGTGACAGGGAGAAAAATCATCTATTGCCGGAGAAATGAGCTAAGATGCCAAGGAAATTACCAGGTTATCTCTACAAACAGGATGTTTAGGCAGAATGCGCGGGATGCGGTCAAATTGCGCTAAAAAAAAAGTCTCGTTGCCTCCCTACAACTTGGTACAGTATATCCTACGTGACTGTGCACGAAAGCATTCACAATGCTTGTGTATTTGTGGTGAATAGTTCTATCTCGTGAACCATCCAGTCCTGGGCTTGGGATCCAGATTCCATCTCAAGGCAAAACCGAAAGGAAATTTCAGTGCAGTGGTAAGCACAGGCTTCAAGCGGGACCTTTGGTTTCACAGCAACCACAAAGAATTCACAGCAATGCAGAGGAAATATATCACGTAGGAAGATGATGAGGTGCAGACTCGTTGATGGCAAGCGGACCCACTGAGTGCAGTGAAAGCTTACAAGAGTGTTAAATCGAGGCGTGTTGCATTGGCACTAGGGAATGACACGGGTGGTACCGCGGGTGTCACAACGTCAGACCGTACCCGTAACCCATGATACCGTACCCGTTTTCCCACGGGTACGGTATTACGGGTATGAACCCGCGGTTTTTACGTACACACCCGCGGTTCAGTTACCGTGGTATTTAACCTCAGTATTTGGCTTGTTTCTATTGAATTCACATGAAAGGAGGATATCATGGGTGTTATTGCAAACATGAGACCACTGGAACATGTAGAGTACAATGAATTTCTCTGTTTTACTAACGTTTGAGGCAGCAGAAATATTTGTTTCTTGTGGTCATGTGACCGGAAACTGATTTCCGGTTTGCAATCAGGGCAATACAGGGTCCAACTACCTCATATAAGACTATTTTGGCACCTGTGACAGGCACCAGAAGCAGAGAAATGATTTTTTTCATCTCATTTATGCTTTAAAAACTTGAGTTTCTGTAGGGATAATTCTATTGAGAAACCCCGGTTGCAGGCAGAAACCCCCCTTCCAAAAATAGATTCTATGCAGAAACCCAGGTTTCTGCCGGACATACTCTCCGGGACGGCAGCGGCACCTACCTAATCTGGATTTGGATCTTTCTTTCTACTGAGCAGTAGACAGAGTGCCCAAAGTATAGATTATTGAACTAGCAGCACGCCCAAGGCGTCCCTGGCTGCGGTTGTCCTTCCCACCGCCGGATCATTTCGAGTGACGCGGCATGGCCGCCTGGGCATGAGTGTCGATGTTGCTTAACTGTTAAACTGCTACGCCAGGGCTTGCAGAGTTGCTAAAGGGTAACATATGAGCCTAACAGGCCGCCCAATTACTCTCCACGAGTGAACGCTGCAGTGCCGCGGCCTCACATCAACGGCCCGTACTCTGCCGCAGGCTCGGCGAATTCGGCTTCATCCGGCTCGCAATGTCGTGATGCAAACTACCCCAAACCCATTAAAGGCTTAAACCTGGTGACTTGCCCGCTGAATACATATCCCAATCAATTCAACAAAGGGCGGATCTCTTGTTCCATTAACCGAGAGAAACGGCAGTGCCGGGTGACTGAGCTTCGGCATCTGCTGATTAGCAGGGGCACTGACCACTGTTTATGGGACCGGCATGGTAAGTACATACCACTCCGAGTACTGCAGGTGAAAGCGACTTACGATCCGGCGAGTATCGGCCGGAGGCCCGGATCACGAAGAAACCCCCAAAAGTTCAATAATTTGTGGGCTTCCGAATAAGCGGGGGTTTCTGCCTGCAACCGGGGTTTCTCAATAAAATTATCCAAATAGAGGACCTCAAATTATATTAGGAGTATCAAATGTTACTTCGTAGGTCCTAATCATAGTCATGTACCTCTCAAATCTTTCCTGGACTTTACATGTGCCATGGTGGTGAAGAACAGCTTAAATCAGCTGTTGTCTGCTAGTGTTAGCTGTCATCCCAAAAAGGAATCCTGTGGTTCAACCAACTGATTTAAACTTCTTTCTTGGGAATCATAGGATGATTAAGTCTTGAGACATCTCATCTGCTATCTCACAAGACTTACAACACAAGTGAAGTCAATGTTTCAGAAAACAGCAGACTCTTAGCATCACTCCCTGTCAACTCACTGTTGATTGAGGAGGACATCACTCAAAATGATTCAGTCCCAAGTATGCCTGTAGCCATCTCAGCTATGGGAGCCGGATGCAATGTCCCTTTAGTGTAACTGTAAAGTTGTCCTCACCAATATTAGCTGCGCTCTCGTGAGGTTCTGGGTTCAAATCTGTGAGGACTCTGTTTTTGGGCCACGGGTAAATTACCGCAGTATTACGGGTACGGTCTTCCCGCGGGTTGCGGTATTTACGGTGTTAAGAAACACAGCTACCGTACCCGCACCCGTGGCACCCGTACCCGTAATACCGCGGGTTGGGCTAACACCGTGTCATACACTATGCAGCATTGCGCACGTGTCGAAACGGGCGCGACAAAACACTTCTTCAACCACTTTGGAGGGAGGTAAGGGTAAATGAACTTATGAAATACCGACCTGGGAACCACATAGAAGCAACAGTACGGGAGTTATGTTGGAGCAAAGCCGGAAACAGGGAAAGAAGACTGGTTGCCGCTCGGCGTGGGATACAATCGTAGAGAACGCCAGACAAGTAGCCGCCTTGGATACACTGATCTTCAGAGGAACACCGTTCAGTTGAATGTGCCAATCGACACCCATGAACCCCCCGTTATTCAAGTTTATGGCGCCCGCAGTGCTTGGCCAGTGGCCGGGGGAACGACGGAAGGGCGGGATTACATCGCTGCTGCAACCATCAACGGGTGCTTTGAGCACCACCCGCCTTCTCGCCAAATACACCCGTAACTGCGGCTCCAGAGGACCCCTTGTTCCCAACACCGAACGAAATAGAGGCTTCACCTGCCTCTCGCGCCCCAACACAGAGTAGTCTGCGTACATGGTTCCCCTATTGTAGAGAAAGTTATTGTAGAGAAAATTACCTTCCTCTTCCTACCCGACGTATATGTACACCCGTGCATCACATCGCCAAAAGTATAAAAGTTTTTTTCGTTGAAAAATATGCACTTTAAAGAGTGCACATTGAACCGTGCACATGTACACCAATATGTGCACGAGTACGACTATTTTTACACAAGAGGTGTCCAAATGCACAATGAAGAGCATTAAACAACATGTAAAATGCACAAAATGTACGTTGCACTTAACACATCACGCAGGGAACATTGCACACCGTAATTACAACAAGGGACACAACAAAGTATTACATCGAATTAGGCTCGCAAACAGCCTGCTACTACGGCAACTCTGAGTGCAAGCACTATGCCGTAGGCAGGCTGGTACTTCTCGTTTTAGGTCAAAGGGCTGAGCCGGAGTTGTAAAAATTTCCCCAAAGCTGGATTTTGCTCAATTCAATAGGTTTTCAAGTAGTTTCTTGACAATCGGTAATCTACAACCCTCAATCTTGATTTCTGTCACTTCAGAATATTTTTTTACTTCCCAGAGGAAGAGCTGTAAAGGGCTCAGATTTGGCGGGGAATTGATGGCTAGGCACTGCCACCACGTCGGCACTGATCGGCTCCTGCCAAAATTTCAAACTCCGGCCCAGCCCTTTGGCGTGGACCGAGAAGTACCAGCCTGCCTACGGCAACGTGTTTACACTTCCGTGATGGCAGGCTGGTTACGAGCCTAACATCGAATGGTAAAATTGAGCAAATCAATATCTTACAACTCGCTCTAGGACTCAACACTCAACCGTCAAATTGTGTAAATCAATGCCCATATCAAAAACATCAACACCCACATCGAATCTCGGCACACCCGTTCAACCCAAGTTCAACCATCAATGCCCATACCATCCCACACATCAGGAAAAACCTCCCTTATAATTTTCTGCAATTGTTGCACAATTCTTTTTCTGCCAACAAACTTTTTGAAAACTTTTGCAATTTTCAGCAACTCATGTCAACATTTAGCCTCATTTAGCGAACAAAACAAGCGCGCCAGATAATTTTAGTGACTTTCCAGAAACTCTCAAGCTATTTTCGGGAACAATGTACACCAAAAGATGATTTCAGTTGTCAGTGCTGCATGGTTGTTTCGCGGTCATTTGGAATTTCTTCACTTTTCAATGGAAAAAATCAGTCCCAGAAGCTGTTTCGGTGCCAAAGCACGGGTGCCTGCTACCAGGCACTGCCAATAAGACCATACAGGTTTGATTCTGCGAGTTTTACTTCATTTATTGCGACAATTCGGTGTGACTGTCTTGGTGTAAACTTCCTAAGGTTAACCGACACCCACCCTAAAGTCCGTTCGTCGCATCATTACGTTGATGCCACGGACTTAAGCACCACGTAAGCGTCGAGAATGGTTCCGATCTGTCACAACAGCACCAAACACCTTTCTTCCTTTTCCCCCACCTTCGCCCTCCTCCGTCTCGCCATTTTCCTCTGCATCTTCCTCTAACCACTCAGATTGTTTTCCTGATGGCTCCTCTACACTCCTCTGCTCCCTCCTCTGCTTTACCATCCCTCACTAGTAGAATCAGCCCTCTATGGTGGAAGGATCGGGGTCCAATGGGTGATCCTTGTGAGTGTCCGTCTCCAGTCTGGCCATACCTGATACTCATTCATGCCATCCTACTCTTACAGTGTGTAGCTATTCTTCTCCTATCTGATTTGAGCCCCGCATTTCACGCCATACATGTTGTCGCTATCCGTTGTGGTGTTTTGTGACACTGAATTCTTCCAGGTACGGGTTTGCATTCCTGGAATTTATTGAATGCTCATTCCAACAGTACAGTCTTCAAGTTCCGCCTCTACGCCTCCACTCCCCTATCAAGAATGATGCCGCCAGCCATTGGCCCTCGGTGAGCTCCATTTACCACTTGCCTTGAGTGTTTTTACTGACTGTTCCAGTTCCGTTTATCTATCTGTTAGTGCACCATCAAGCTCTATACCAAGAACCACTTGTATTTCCCTCGCCCGGTTGTTCACAAGGTATGTAATTTGGTTTGCATGCCCTGTATCTCACTGATCTTTCTTCTAGTTCATTGCCCAACTCGAACACGGTTCTCTCACACCCAAATGGTGAGATCTCCCCGTTCCTAACTCGTGATCTCACTAACCATAGTTTGTTCAGCAAGTTTTGTTTGATGGGTAGACATCGGGTGGTCATAGCCAGTTCCTTGATTTTCATGTACTAGATAGAGTTGGCAATTCAAATTTGTTTCCCTACCATCTTCTGTGTTTCGAAGCATGTTTCTGAGCCAGCAACCCAGGGGAACTGCAATGGTTATTGCGCTAAAAGTGCGCAAACTCTGCCAACTTTTCTGCAACTTTTCTGTAATTATTTTTGGCGAGAAGGTATTTTGATGAAATTTCGGTCACTCAAGCAAGTTGAACAATTTTCTGCAATTTTCTGCAAGAATAGCAGAAAATTACTGGGGGTGGGTTCCCTGATGGCCATCAGACCCACATCAGTTACAGTAAGATGCATGGGATTGGACTGGATAATTGATTTCCCTGTGGCATGCCCAAGCCCCCAAAGGCCGGCCGAAGCCCCGGCTTTCAGGCCGGCCCGAGGCAGAAATTCTTTACTGGCAGAGCTTTTGAAAATGTGTTGGATAGATAAATACAAGCCTTTTGAATGGCAGCAGCTCTAGGCTTATACACCATTCAAATTCAACTTCATTATTCTCATGATTGATTGCTGTGCCTTTCCGGTAGGCGGCCATGGATGCTGTTGTAACGGCAACAGATGGCAGTCCTGATTTTGCGCTCAGTTTGGGTTTGGAATCAGATGTGAGTTTTGGTAAATTTCAAGCAAGGTTGCCCGTTGAGATAGAAAGACCTTGACAATTTGTCAGCGATGGTGCTTAGCTCAGCCTGATCACTGTAGCCATCACGACCCGGAGCCATCCCGGCAGGGTATTGAGAGGGAAACCGCCATTGCATCGAGTAGTGCATGGCCTTCCACCAAGGATCCACACAAGGTGAAGTCGAACCGTGAGAAGAACCCGCGACGAGCGTGACAACATGTCACCAAGACTGGGGTCTGAACCCCGGGGTTCGAATATCGAGCTTTGCCAGAATAGGGGAATAGGATCCAGGGCCGGGGATGTCCGATGAGATAGTGTCGGACATGACTCGACTTCCGAGCAAGCGGTACCAGCGCTATCGCAAGCGTTGGAGATCGTAGTGGTTCTATTCTCGTTCTGCAACCTTTCTACCCAGTAGTCCTTTGCCGGATAACATCCCGAGGCACTACCTCGCTCCTTCAAAGGATACGAGAACCCAGACCAATAACCACCTACGAGAGCTCCTGCTGATAACCGATGTCGAAGTGCTGACCGAGGAATCGAGTATAGGAGACAAGGGTTTGCCGACGACGAGCACAAGGAGGTAGAACCCGAGTCAACGAGAGTAGACTCGAGCGCAGTCGGCGTTCACCCAAATGCACAAAGTTGATGACAGTCGATCAACGGGTGATGGGCGAAGCGACTGGAAGATAATCACCGGCGGTTACCACAGTCGAC
>JARKIB010000586.1:0-59107 GCA_029378385.1 Mycena metata | reverse complement strand
GATATATTTAGCCGAACGGAAACGGAACGCACCACGAGCTCCATTAATTTGCGGATCGAGTGTTGCACCATGCGCGTGGTGCTAAGAGGGAATTCGAAGCGCCCGTAGCCGGTGCGATGGAAGGAGGGATCCAGTGCCTGTTGGAGCACGAAAACGGCCGGCCGAAGCACTTGGCGCAAAATGAGCGAAACGGAGATCGGAGGTGCCCATTCTCACTGCTCAGCGTACTCCTGGTCCGAGACCTCCAGAGGCTGTATCATTCGGCAAGCTTCCTCGACACGCGTGGCCAGTGCGCGGCCAGCAGGACTACCAATTAGATGCGCGATTCCGACAGGGGTAGTAGGAGGAGACGGAGTGGATGCCATTTGGCTGCAAAACGTGGATCGACAGGACAAAGGCGGGAAGATTAAGGAAGCCCGACGAAGGGCCCTATTCAAAACGGAGGAGGCGATGGAAATGATCCCGTGACGGCAAAAACACCATCAATCTCCGAGTCCCAAGAATATTTGCTCCGTGTTGGATAACAGGAATGACGGGAAGTCCGTTTGGTCTTCGACCTCGTTCCAGGCCCGGCCGATCATCAAGGCGCGAGAAAGGTTTAGCTGGATAAGCGACGGTGTCACTCGATGCGCACTTTCTGGCACGTAAACGGCCACCAGTTCGTTTAGGAGTTCGAGTCCGCGAAGGCAGCCACCACTGAAGGCAACGTATGTTTGCGGCCCTTCTCTGCAAACGTCGCTGGGAAGTGCCCCGCCATCGTCGAGTAAACGAAACTGCAGTACGACACGGGGTGGCGTGAGTCGGTGAAACGGATGAATTACAAGACGGACTTGCCAGGAAACCCATGATGTTGGAAATAGCGTCGTGGACGACGATTAACTCGATCATGGTCAATTCGTGACGACGCAACCACCCCGTATTGGCTGGGCGAAGCGCGCAATCCAACAAATGGATAGACGGGCGAATATAGCGTTCCATGACATCGTCAAGTTTATCGCGCGAGTCACTGCCGGGTTCGAAACGGAGTGCCGTGTCCAGGGCATACTCGTTGACAAGTTTGCACGCCTCCTCAATGCCGTAGAAATTCGAATCGAGGGCGAGACGCGGGAGACGATAAACGTTGGACATGGCGGCGTGAATACGCTCGTTGAGAAGAAAGACAACAGATATCAGACGGCGTCTCGACATACAGGCCTTCTATTTATACGATGAACTTTAGGGAAACGGACGGCACGCTCGCATCTCCGACGCCGAATGCCTCACGACACTCCACTCGGAGAGCTCTCGGCCGCACGCTTCTTCATCCGCGCACAAAGTAGGGCTAGCGCTTCGGCAAAAGTGATTTCCACTCCCCCCTTGTAAACAGTCAGCCTGGTGGCCACGCTCAGGGGGAGAATCTACCATATCAGCAAGCAAGCCCTCAACACTCTCCTTTTGCACACCTATCACTTTGCCTTCCGAGTCCGTTTCAACCAGGAGAGCACCGTCAACACGGGAAAGGGCTACGAGCGTGGCCTCCACAACGCGCTGTGCGTCAGTCCAAACAGGGCTGTTGATTGCTTCGGTCGAGAAATCCAGGACGGCGGCGTCGTTTACCGTAATCCGTTTGAAGTTACGCGGAGGTTGCCGCGAGACAAAAATTGCCTCGACCGTGCGATGAGGATCGTACTCCTCGTAGTCCAAGAAGAGGGCCTGTTTGGAGACACGGAAGAGCGCAACCGTCTCAGCGCATTCTTTCAAAAAGAATTCTGCTTGCGAAACGGCGAGATCGAAGACGTTGACTCCCTGGACGTCTGGCGCGTCATCACCATCGAAGCCCACAGCATACAGCAGCACGCCGATGAGGTAGAACATCCAGGAAGCTTGCGTAGGAGTATTATGCCGGCTATAGTTGTGGCGAAACTCGTTCTGCCGAACTCGCGCGGCATAATACTTCGAAACGGAGATAAGTCCAGGATCCCTCAAACAGGAGGAAGAATAGACGAACCATATGGTCAACAATAATGCGTACGCACACACGCGCTTCATGCAGGTCTCGAGTAGTGATAGAAGTTCGCGTACGCGTGGCCCAACGATCTTCGAGAATCGATATCGCAACCAAGAAAACCTTGAAACGAAGGTTCTGTCGAAGAAACCGCGATAGTCCGCCGGCAGGGACATCCATGCTCTCGCCTGGCAGTATGGCAACTGTAGAATGGAAGCGTCCAATGGCAGAAGTGTCCATTTGGTGAAACGGAGCAGTTGGAATTTTTCAACCAGCCGGAGGCTGTATTTATAGTGTCGCCAACCGGGGACGGTCGGCATTCAAAAGTGGGGAGGAGATGTGAGCTGTCACTTTGTGATGCGCTCTGAACGCGGCCAAACGGGAGGAAAATCATACTCACGACAGCGACTAAAAAGCATCGGATACACCACCACCAGGGCCAGACCCCGAATCGAACAGGGTACTCTTGGAGAATCGCTCCATCCCAATGTATCGAGTCCAAGCGTGTTACCGTTACACTATCTGACCGCGAGTACTCACCGAGACCTCACCGAGACCACAAGCAAAAAAGGATCCTGGCCGTTCAATGCGTCCACTCAAAGACTCGACGCGCATTCACTCAAAAACGAAACGGAGGCAAAAGTTTCTTGATGGTGTATCAAGGCCAGACCCCGAATCGAACGGAGACCTTGCGAGGAAACATTACAGGCTCTCTTATTTGTCTCGCATGCGTTGCCGTTCCGCCACCTGGCCGGTACTAGGGAAGGAAATGGGGGGGCAAACGGAGACGAAGTGGTTGCGCTATGGGAAACGGGGCGACTAAACGGAGAACTGAGGCGGTTCTTGGGAATCGGGGTGGCTGAAACGGGAAACGGATGCGACACGAGGCTGCTCCGAGTCAATTTCTAACCCCTTCGGAATCGGGAACGCGTGGGCGATCACAGAGGCGAGTCAGAACTGAAAAGGTGGAACGTCCGTTTCCAATTAAAGGGATAAATACGCGCGCGAGTATCGGACAGAGTACAGTATAAAAGCCAGCTGTAAGATACGGAATAACATCTTATTACCTCCCACTGCATTTACCTAAAGCTACTCCCCCTGAAGTACACCAGGGTGGGGAACTAAATTAAAATACACTCCGCTACGGGTCGTGCCGCCCAATAGTAGGACAAACCAAGGTCACCTAGAAGGCCAGGGCTTGTCAAGAAACCCCGTCCGTCTCACCTCCGTTTCGATAAATCGATACGGGGGAAATATAGTCAATCCGGAGTTGAAAGCGCGCGGAAGTAGATTAACGCGGCACACCACCAAACGGCCAGTCGCCTAACTTGGCTTCGTGCAACCGTTCCTTTTCGGAGTTCGAGCGCATATCCTTGCGAGGAACCCACCCCATCGTACACGGAAGGCCTATCCTACGCGATCATACCATTTCCCCCATTCAATTCGCACACTTCACCCCCGAGTCTTCGAAACGGAAGTGATTCCGTTTCAAGGCGTTCACCAACGGAGAAACTAGGCTACGAAGGGAATCGCTATAGCCATCCGTATAGTGTTGCACCGTACTGAAGAGACCTGCCGTCCGATACGTTCGAGACGGGTGGATAAAGCATAACAGATAACCCGAGTACTCCGGAACGGAACAGCATTCGCATTGCGGAGCGTACCCTTCGAGCAAGTGTAGAAAACTATCCATCCGCGGTACCTTCGGAAGGCCAGCCCCCAACGAAGAACTAAATCTTCGAGGAACCTGGCAAAGCGTTCAATCCAAACGGAGAGAACTGTACACACACACGCACCACAAATTATATATCGCGCATTAGCGTACCTTAAAACTACGCAGCTCCGCGAAAGAGCAATTTCCCCCTAGAGGACGAATTAAATTCTGTAAAACACTACTTGACTATACCCACCCCGGGTCAGGCAGTTCACAGAACCGCAGTCCGCATCACAGCGCGCATATATAAACAGCCAGACATGGACATTCAGGCCGGAACAACCGCCAGGAAGAAGGGTTGGCAGAGAGCGGCAGACCCAGCCAGACGGTGATAAGCCGGGAAACTGCTACGCGTGAAAAGACGAAATCTTTTCATTTTTAACAGTGAACTGGACCGAAGCTATAAGTCAACCAGAGCGGATTGTGGCCTCACACAAGTCTGACTAAATGGTCCAGATGGCTAGGATGACCCTATTACGTGCAACCGGTTCTATGGGCAGGAAGTACCACTACTAGATGTGTCTCCGAACATCAAGTGCACGAACTAGACAGATATGTAACAAGATTCGAAAAGGCCAAAGTGCCAGCCAGACCACTTACTATGAGGAGGAGGAGTTAAATTTGCCAACTATACGGGACGGAGTAGTAATGATCTGAAACCAGTTGGCAAGAAGCCATCTGTTTGGAGGAGTTTGAACCAAGGACGTGACGCGACCGAGCACGTGACTTCGAAACTTGACGGACCGAGAAATGCACTTGGTGCCTGGACTTATCTCGGATAGCCAACCGGTCTATCTCGGGTAGCCAGCCGATGGTCTATTTTGGTACCAGTTCGGAAAGCCAACCGAACGGGCTGTTTGGCGCAAACGGGGGACCACCTCGGATAGTTTACCGAACTATTCTGGGATGAAGTGATCTGTGATTGCCGAGAGGCGAAAGTGATTTGAAGCGAAGTTGAACCAAGTCCAGTACCACTACTGGCATGGACTATACCAAAACACCTACGAACTAGACGGCCGTCTAGTTGACTGAGCCAAGTCTGTGAATGTGTTCCAGAGAGAGCTGGAAGCAACAGGATGAAGAAGACATGGTCAGGAAGAACCAAACACCCCACTCACCAAAAACGGACCAACCTCCATCTGGACCACGGAAGCCAGCCGAGCTAACCAATCGGAAGGAAGAACCGAAATATCTGAAACGCTGATACCGGATAGTCTACCGAATGAACATCAAATATTTATTAGTCACATATTTCTGAATCATGTATAAAAGGACAGTAGAGTAGAGTAGAAGAGTAGCAGACTCCCTGGGGCGGTGACCTGACAAGTCATTGGTTCTAGTTGGTTGTGCTCTCGGACTGCTGGTTGCTACATGCACTTGTATTCTGGACAAACTTGATTGAATTGGATTGTTGGATTTGAACCTGAACGGAATTGGACTCGCACGGACTTGGACTCGCACGGACATGATTGACTCGCACGGACTTGATTGAACGAAATTGGACTCGCACGAACTTGGACTCGCACGGACTTGAACCTGACTCGCACGGACTTGAACTATTTGACCAAACTATTCCGCAACTCGAACTGAACGTTCCTGTGTGTGTGTGACCTGTTTCCCCAGAACATTGATAAAAACCCCACGCCGGTCTAAACCACCGTTACTTGCAATAAAACCCGCTTTCGAGCAAAAACCCCAACTTGTGTTGAATCAGACCGTCCTGCTCCTTCAATTTGAAGTAGAGCCAAAGCCATAGCGCATTGAAAGAACTCGACTTATTTGGTCTATACAAGCCTAATACTTGGCTTTCACCCCCGAACAAACCCGTTCATCACCCAGTGCAGAGAGTGGTAGTTTTAGTGTTTAGTTTTGGTTTAGTTGGATATACTCCGTCTATCTCATTTCTAGCATTTTCCATCCGTGCACATAGTGAAGACCTTTCAAGGGGATTCTCACTGGGCATTAGGGAGTGGCGGGTGTGATCAGGTGAGCCACAGGCGGGCAGGCGGCGTAGTAGGCGGCAGGTGGTTGTGGGCGGGATGCGAGAACAAGAGTGCTGTAACTATTGGCGTTAAAGGCACAACTTGCCGCACTTTCATCTCACACCTACCCCCGCCCTCTTCAGTGATGCCATGCACACAAAAAAAGAACAAACACGAAGAACAAGGACACCAACTAGGGCATCAAACCGTCCGTTTTACGCCCACAGAGGTAACAAATACACCCGTAACCGTAAATTTTTTGGTCTAAATGGGACGTGGACTTTTGACCCGTACCCGTACCGTAACCGCCCATTACGGGTGTATGTTGAACTTTCCGTGCTCGTCTGGAGCTCTTACTAATTCTTTGTGAGTGTAAAACTAACTCTTTGATGAGTAGGAGCCCACCGATAACAGTGCCAAGGAGACCCCATGAAGCAAGGGGAGGGACCTGTAAAATTGCCCTATTAAAACGGCTATTTTTGAACCTCAAGATTGGCCACACGGTACGGGGGCGTAACCGGTTTTACGGCCCGTCGTCACATAATTTTACGGGACGGTTTGATACCCTAAGTCACGCCGACGCACACTCAAAATCCGGGACCAATGAAACTCAATACGTACAAATATTTGAATGGACGGCACATTCCCACAGAATGTGCTGTGCTTGATCTCAGCTAGTGTTTGTTTAGCAGTTTGGGTTAGGGTTAGGATTAGTTTGGGTTTGGGTTCAGGTTTGGGTTAAAGGTTAGTGTTAGGGTTCTAGTTTATGTTGGAGTGAGGAATCTATTGAAAAAAAGTAAATCTGTCACAATTCGATTCCAATCTTATCGTTCCAACATCATCTGAGAGTGTTGCCAAACAGGAGCACAGAGAGATAATGACGGACGAAACTCCTAAGCCAGAGTCAGAACGGGAAGAGACCCCTGAGCCCGAGCCGATACCTGAAAAGGGATACAGCTTGAGACTTGGTTAGTTTCCGCCTCTGATCAGAATCCAGATCGGGAAATAATTCTCGGCAAATCAGCACCGTCTTGATGCACCATCGCTCTGCCGAAGCATGCTGCCAACTGTTTTTATTATTATTTACTCTAAGTCTGTATACTGCCACTCTTTTAGCGGCCACAAAAATGATAATATAGGCCAGAAAGACTAACGAACCTAGAACCCTAACCCGTGAACCCCAAAGCCATTTTTTCCCCTTTTGGCCACAGTTTGTGTGGAGTCTAACCAAAAAAAAACTTTGATATGCAACAGAATTTTATAGAAACAATTCCGGGTTACTTGTCTGCATTCCCCATTATAACTCACCCATACAAACAGATACAGTACTACTAATTCACTGGCACAGGCGCAGTATTCAGAAGAGGAAAAAAGGAAAAAATACTTTGTGGGGTTCGAACCTGAGTCAATTGGATCCGAGCTCCTGGGAGAATCGGAAGTCCAACCACTCGGTCAAAATGGTATAAAGTCTGCGCCTAGCCATTGATGGTAACCCCAAGACATATGACGGCCGATCATCGGACATTGCTGACACACAGCCTCAACACGACCTACTTGGCCAGAGAGTGAAAGGATGGCGGGGAATGACAACACAGGCGGGACGGGACAGTGAGGACAGTGGTGGATAGAATGAAAGGATACTGCGTGCAGTGGCTGATGGGGACGACACCACTCATTGATTGAACCGATGGCGCCAAGAGGCTGCCGAGATTTATTGCCGGATTTGGATTCTGATCGGAGGCAGAAAGTCAGGAGTGCAGCTTGAGTATGCAACTAGTCGAGTTTGAGGACTTGAACTACGATGACGAGATCTTCAGCATCCCCGAAGATCAAGATGAACAAACCTTTGGCCAAGAGTCAGCTAAAGGCAACAATTCCGAAGTCTCAGAAGAAGAGATGATGGAACTCGAGTCAACCCCGAGAGTCGAAGCCAAGCCTAGCTACAGGAGTGGCTCAACGCTCTCAAGCAGATCATGTTCGGCAGCCAACCCAGAGACGTAGAAGCCGGCAACCAGCTAAGGTAGAGGCTGGTCGAACTTGAGCAGAAGGTTCTCCAGGAAGAAGCTGAAGAGAACCAAGCCGCCGACCAAGGGATCACAGAAGATATAGATCCTGAAGTCAAAGACCTCGTAAATGCCCAGAATGATAAGGGTGATAACGAGATAGCAGAACGGGCACAGGTCAAAGTGCCGAGACGCCCACAGGCGCCTAAGATAGTAGAAGCACCCAGGCGCCTAAATTATATTATGCTACCAGAATAAGTCCCTCAGGCGGAACCGGTTAAAGGCAAGAATCAAAAGGAGATAGACAATCTCTTCTGAAGGCTATTAGAAGCAGATAGCAACAAAGATGACGAGACGGAGGAAGAAGCTGAGGCACAGCTCATTGTGGAGAACAACGCGCGATGGGAAAGGTGCTTGGAATACCAAAGGAAGTACTGTGAGGAATACAGCAGTAACGGCAGTGACAATGATGAGCCAGAGCCGCTGCAGGACTTCAGAGGGAATACAATGTACGAGGACGACCCCTAAGACGACGAAGAGTTCTACGACAAAACGAACTCAATATGGGAATAGAAGATATCCCTATCAGGATATGGCACCGCCATTGTAGATTAAACGGGAACACAGTATCATGCGACACATATTGTCCACTTGCGACAATCCGCCGTGACTGTTACGTGTGGTGCTCTGGGAGCACTTCACCAGAAAGTATGGCGGGACACCGAAGGCCTTTCATCGACAGTGCCATTTGATAGCTGTCGCCTGCCATACAACACACACACTGATCATGGGAATACAGAAGCCACCAATCAGAGAAGCACCAAGGACTCATGGTGTTAATAGAAGACCTTGATCGAGGGACCGATCGACGACGAACCCGCACCTACATGGCAAGACACACGCCAAGGTGCATGGTGGATATTATAAGGTCACAGACAAAGCCTCGGACGAAGGATCAGTGGAGACAACAGGAGAACTCCCAGCATACAGAAGTAAAGGTGTATGCCAATCCATGAAGACGGGCTAGACGCCAGGAGCCACAGCGAGTATATATTAAAGGATGCACGCTACACGCACGACAAAGGACAGCATCATGCATGCTTAAAGGTATTACTCTCAGGAGTACACGAGGCTATGAACAATTGCCACGCAGTCGCTACCATATATAGTATTTAGTAGTTCACACCTAGACAGTATAAGTACGACTAGTTAGTAGAGTATTCTGTACCCTCCCTAGTCGTTTATTTGATCATCCTTACAAAGTTCTTGCTCAGTACATTTCACCCCCCCAATCCGCTATCTGAGTATAGTTGGACAAGATAAGAATAGCAGGGCTTTGTCTGTGACAAAATCTGGACTTGTGCTCCTCAACTCAAAAGTATTTTGATGGGAGATCCCGAATCAAACTCGGTACATCAAGGTGAAATGTGCCATGTTTGAATCAATGTGCCGTGCTTGCAGATATTTGTACGTTCTGAGCTTCGTATGTCCTCCTCAAAATCCGGTGACACGACTCGGACTCAAAGCCCATCTCGTCGTGCGACTTCCAGCCCGTGGCTTCAAGAAGGCGCACCCTGCGTCTTCTTCCTCCTCTACTGCCAGTGTGGTACGAGCGGGAGGAGAAGTGGGCGGGGCAGGCTGAAGCTTATAGGCTGGCGACGGCAGGCAAGAACAACCACGTGTCCACCCCAGCCTCTGCCCTCCATCCCCTTCCTATCCCCTCTGTCACCCTGATCATTCCCTCCCTCATTTGTTGCATGCGGCGCGCGTCTGCTCCGGAGGCCAAAGGCAGGCAGGGCGCTATGTGCGTATACGGGAACGGGTAACTCGGGCTCCCCTTCCTCCACCCATGGCTTCACCTATCGCCCGCTTTCGCCCGCCCTCATCGCCCTCCTTGCCCGTAATGATCTGGCGGAATGCCAGAATATGCTCGCCGCGGATCAAATATTCAATGGATGAATGGATGTCGGAGCTTACCTGGAAAGCGGTCACCGGTCATCGGGCACGTTAAGTTTGAACTTGGTCGAGAAAGGAGTTGTGATCAGTGTTGGTTCGACGAAGGTGCAGAGAAGTGATTTGGCTGGTGTGATTGAACCTCGACACGAAGAAGTAGAGATAAAATTCAACGAGATCAAGACATTCCTTCGAATCTGCTGCATAAAAGAACGACGTACTCCCGAGTCGAACACCATCGGGACTGCGTGAAAACAGGCCCGTCAAGGTAATATCATACGGTAAATAACCTTACCTCGAACGCAACGAGTCCAGATCATTGGGATGAGGGTAATCTCAAGGTGAGGTCGATAAATGTCAGTGCTAAGTCCATGGAAGATGAAAGAATTTACTATTCGAAGTAACATTGAAGGTTGAACAACTCGGTTACTTGAGTAACTGACCCCTAGCACTATAGTTAACTATTGGACGTTGAATCACAGTCAGTGCATTGCCATACCTGCATGGGAACGCCCTCTTGAATGAGTGGTACGACGTTAAATGAATAATTAAAGTTCAAGCCCTGTGGAACAAAACTCAGTTCAATAATGAATTATAAAACAGCGGGCGGACTGACTGGATTCATGCGGCCATAGTTTCGGTCTCCGAGGGACTTGTACGCAGATAATAGGGTGAGTGTGTGAAACAGTATCAGTAACTGGGCTGAGGAACAAATGGACGCACCGTGAACGTGCCAGAAAGTCGAGTTGAACCCACTGAAACTTGAACTGAGTTGAGTTCAGGAACAAATTCCAAAACAGCGAGAAGATTCAAACGGCCATAGGTTCGGTCTCCGAGGGACTGGTACGCAGATAATAGGGTGAGTCTGTGAAATAGTATCAGTAAATGAGCTGAGGAACAAGTGGACGCACCGTTAACGCGTCAGAAAGTCACAGTCCAGTCGAGCCCATTGAAAGTTGAAACGGGTTCAAGTCAACCTGGTGGAACGATTTCATTCTGAGCGTTCAAACACTGTGAGGAAGGTATCGAAATGCAGCCTGACCCGGAGATCAATGAGAAATTCCCCTTTCAATCCCACGAAGCCGCCGTTGCGCATTGAAGTATGTATGATGTTGGGATTCTAAAGCTCGGTCAGTCAAGATTGAAGTAAAATTCGAACCACATCAAACCCAAATTGCGTTCAATGCAAGCCGCGTTCGAGATTCTGGCCATTCTGGGGAATAAGGTGTGAACCAGAACCGAGGAAAGGCTAAAGCCAGGATTTAGGGCAAGTGAAATTCAGTTCAAGAATTTTGACGATGGATGAAGCAAAGTAAGGCGCGAGGAGAGATGGAATGAATGGGTACATACGAAGTTGAGTCGACGGGAATAGGTACATTGGACGCCGAGGTAATGTGCCTTCACACACCGTTGTTTGACGTAACTCAAGTCGAGATTATACAAATTGAGGTCGAAGAAGTCAAGGTTGAGGTGAGGTTAGTGTTTTATGCATATCTAAATCGGACTGCGTACCATAAAACCAAGGCGGGTCAATTTGACGATGGCTTTCCCAGACGGAGCGATCCGAGGGCCAGACTTGAAAAATCAGAGCAGAATGAAGGGATTTTGAAGGTCGGCATGCAATTTGATGTTACTGGGGAGCCGAGCATCAATATGAGGGCGAGAGGGACGCCGTAGTTCGCCCAAAGTCATGCCGCAGAAACTTGAGGGTGGAATCATTGAACTTGTTTTGACGAGGCCGTCTAGCCGAGGATTTGAAGGTCGCAGAAGTCAAGATTCAATACAGTTTATTGAGGCGTTCAGCCGGAGTGTAAACCAGGACTATTGGTGTCAGTCGTCTGATCACTTGTCTGTGCCCCGAGAAATTCAGCTCTTTGGGCGAGCGTACCTTGGGGAAAATTCGGGCTGCGGGCGCTGTGCAAGTATATATATTGGTGGATGTTTTTCGCGTGCACAACTTGGGTTTTTTTCTTCGCCGCAGGCGCCGGCTTGGTTAGCTGTTTCGAGTACGAAAATTACGTCATTTTTGCTTCAATTAAACGCTGGAAGCTTCAAAAATTCGGGGCGAGGAGTGGCAGAGTCGGCAGTTGAATTGATCGCTGGGATGCGGCGGGTTTGCGTTGTAGCCGGATGAGAGAAGGTGAATGCCGTAACTGTTGGCGCTAACGGCACAACCAGCTTTCCCACTCACACCACTGCGCTCCTCTTCGGCAATACCAGGCAGACAAAGAAAGGATAGCAAAAGACTCACATGAAGAACGAATCGACGAACAACTCCAAGCCCGTCCCGTCCTGCGAATTCCAGCCCGTGCCATTCAAAAGGGCGCGCCCTGCGTCGTCTTCTCGTAATACCACCACCGGGGACAAGCTTAAGGACAAGGACGAAAGGGAGCGGGAGCAGGCAGAGAGGGAGACCGTGCGTGAGTCTTTTTACGCGCCCATCCCTTCTTTTCGACGCGTCGTAACTCTGCCTCCCGTCCCTTTCACATCTTCTGACCGAACTTGCTGCTCTTGCTCACGCGCAACGCCTCCCACTACACCCCATCCAACTTGGCCAAGCTATAATTTGAAATTGGCGACGCTACAAGGCAGATGATGTACGTGCCCTGATTTTCTCTCTCTCTTTTTTCTCGCGTCGTCCTGCCCTTCTCCGACACCCGCACCCTCCCCTTAACGTTTAACGCTGGCTTCCACGATTTACTCTTCCTTCGTCTCGCTTGATGTCCTGGTTGCCCCTTGTCGCTTTCCGTTTATTTACTCACTCTTCTATCGCAACTCACATCCCATTTCAGACTCTCCACGGACTCCCCGCGCACACCCCGCTGGCCACCTTATCTCTCTTCCGACATGTGCGTTTCGCATCGCGCATTTATGTCCATATCGACTGACGCGATCTCAGTTCGCACTCGACATCATCGCCTCATTATCTTATGGCTTTTCGCTCGGGGCCATCCGCAAGTGGCCTTTCGAGGCAGAGAAAGGCTTGACTGTAGCCATCGAAAATTTTCCGAAAGCACGGAATTTTGGTACGTGATTTATTCATTTCCTTTCCTTCTCCCGGGCGTAGCGAACGCGTCGCTGCTATCTCTCCATCATATGGCTCTGCCCTCACGCTTTTCTTCATCTACTTGTTCTTGTGGTCATCATTACAATTCCCCACTCAAACTCTTTCGCTGATACCTGCCCTCTTTGCAACGCGCGCCGTCCCGACTCGTAACGAAGATCCCCAACGTCCGGCTCTGCCTTTTGTGCGACTCCTGGCCAAATTCGTCTCGACTCGCGTCTACGAAATGCGCGCCAGTTAACTGCCGGCAAAGCCCCCGCTGCCCCCGTCCCCGCGCCAATCATCACACCCCATCACACTTCCTCTCGGCCTTCCTGAGCTTCAGCCGCTCATATTCGCGTGCCTCGTCGCCGGCGCCGTCCCTTTCCGAAGGCACCGACTGCCGCGTCTCCTCGCCCAAATACCCCAAAGCAAGACGATGTAATGCATCGGCCATATGTACGTTCTTTCCTTTGTCCCTGCTTCCTTCCCTTTAAGTTGACTGCATGCTCACCACTCGCGAGTAGTAGGGTTGCCCGCACGGATACGCGCTCTCGTACTCCCTCTGGGGGCTTCCGCGCCGCCAGAACGAAATCGACTCCCTAGCGCCATCCCCGATATTAGTACCTCGACGGCCATGGAGTACCTCAACGCAGGGTCAGTCCATCTTCCTTCACGTCCCACCACGATCCTCGCTGACGCGCCGCCGCATCAGGTTTCCTTCTGTACGGCGCCGCGCCCTATTCACATCCAAAACTTCGTCGGCGCAGAAGATGGGGTACGCACGCGCGATCGTCTCCACGCAGGCAGGCCTGGTCCATGCACGGCGACCTCGCGCTGTCGTACGCCGCTGGGTCCGCTGGGTTCAAGGAGGATGAATGGTGGGCGGCGGCGGCGGAGGAGGCGGCGCTCCGCGAGCCGCATGATGCCCTTCGGGACGGGCTCCCGCCCGGCACGATCGTCTCCACGTAGGCTTGGTCCATACACCGCGACGCCGCCGTCCTCCCCGAGCGCTGGCCGCCGCCGGGTCCAGGGAGTATGGATGGTGGGGAGGCGTTCGGAGGCGGAGGCGGCGCGGATGGTGAGCCACATGATGCCCTTTAGGACGGGTTCGTGCTCGCGCATCTACGGCGGCATGAACCTCGCGCACATCATCATGCGCGTCGTGCTCGTCGCCGTGAGATCGAGGCCGCCCTGGGGAGCATGGATACGAGCGATGACCTTCGTACGTCCCCTCTCCTCCAGTCTCGTCTGAGCAGTCGCTGACTCGCTGCGCGCAGGTGATGTTCCCCGCCGCGGTGGAGTGCAGGCTCTGCGCGTGCCCGCCGCGCTGCCTCATCCTCCCTCCTCCTCCCTCGCTATCCTCCTGTGTCATTGCCCCGTCTCATGCTATCCATCTATCCACGGAGGCCAGGCCGGTGGGGCGTCGACTTCGCACGTTTGGGGAGGGGAACCGTGCATGGGCACCGCGACGGCGACGGCGACGGCGACATGAATGGGAGCGGGCGAGAGACGCAGAGGGGAGGGTGGAAGTGGCTCTTGTTGGCTCCCACCGCCGATGCGAGGCATCGGCGGTGGGAGGAGTAGGAGCGGGATCGACAATCGCCGCTCTCGCTCCGCGGCAACACAACGTCCTCGCCTCGCCCGCAGACGTGCACGTACGCCGCCCGCCGCCGGCGTCCAAGCCATCTACGCCTGCGCCCGGACACGCGAGCTCTTCGTCTGGTCCCGCGCTGCCGTACCGCATGCTGTACGCGGTCCCACGTGGTGGCGATATACGCCACGCGGCGGGGCCGGTTCGTCTGCTCATTTTTTTTATCTCTTTGGTACTTGGAGGAGGCTGATTGAGTGCGCGCGGTACAGGCCCCGGACGAGCAGTGCCTGATGCTCTCGTCGCGCGACGGCTACTGCACGCTCGTCACTGTTGACGAGATCCTCCCCACGCACCACATGGCACACGCACCCGCGGCCCAGCATTCGGTGCCGATTTCGTACGCGTCGAGCTTGCGTAGCCGTACAAGCGGTAGTGGGAGCTAGGCGGGAGGGAGCAGCTCGAGCCGCTGATGCCGGCAACGAGACGAGTGTCGATGGGGACCGGGAGCGGGACGTTGTGATATCGTAGGTGCGTATCTATCGTTTGCTAGATTTCTATCGACGCCTCTCGCCTCTCGATGTGTGCGACTCACCGCAGTGCTTGCACCTCCCCGTTCGCGTGCAGAAGCGCCCACCGCTACTTGTTTGGTACGTTCCCCATGCATACTCTTTGACTTGCCCAATCTCATTGAATCTCAGCGTAGTGCAATCAAGGTAAGGTAATATACGTACGTACGCATCGGTATCTGTAGTACTTTGTATAAATATATTGATTTTCTCCTTCGAAAGTCGTCTGGGCTGGGAAGCATTTGAGTGGTGCTTGAAGTGACCTTAGATACCCGCTTGAGATGCGTCAATTGAGGTTCGAGACGCGTCGATGAACCTGAGGCGAGGCGCGTTGATATATTTTCTTTCGTCCAGCCGTGAAAAATTGTTTCGTCACGAAACCCTATCGAAACACTCCCAAAAGTTTGTACTGCAGGTGCTGTGGAATCTGAACGAGCCCAGCCTGCTCTTCGTGCTGTAAATTTCAATTTTTCTCCGTCGTGGGCGCTGTCTTGGTGAGTTTGTTCTCCTTGACTTGATCTGAGTTTGAGAGGCGTCAAAATGAACCTGATAGTCTTAGGAAAGACTCGAGACGCGTCAAATCAGTAGAATGAGATATTTTTCTCCGCCGCGGCCGTGTTCATCCCAAATACTCCATGCAGGGTCAAGACGCGTCAAATTCGAGGCCACTACTTTGGATCAAACCTGGGATTGTCGGGGAAGGCAGAAGACGCGTCAAATTGAAGCTAGACACGTTAAATATCATATTTTCTTCGCCGCAAGCGCGGTCTGATCGATTGTCTTTGCCTCGAAAGATTCAGTTCTTGGGGCGGTTATACCTGCAAAAAAATTCGGACTGTGCACGCTGTGGTCAGGTACATGTCTATATTCTTGAGTCTTTTCACACAGTCTTCAAGAACTAAAGTTCTGATTTTTCTTTGCCGCTGGCTTGGTGAGTTGGTGTTGATCTATGTTGCCAATGAAAATAACGGTGAAGTGCTGCAAAAATTCTGGCCGCGCGCACGTTTGAAATTTACAAGTATGAATGCCGCTACTTACGCTCTTGGGTGGAATATTGTGTATTATTCACTGCTGAGACGCACAATGGCCTGAGAAGTCGTGCCGCAGGCCCAGTTGACTTACCTACTGAATATATTCGAGGCCGATTACAACCCAGGCGGAAGTACTGAATTTTTCTTCGGTGCGGGCGCGGTCTTGGTGAGTTGGTACAGGTTTGAGTATGGACTTGCCGTTAAAAGATCTATGGTTGCAAAGGCCAAGGTCAACAAAATTTCTGCCGCAGGTGTTAGCACTGTTAAATTGAATGAAATCACTGCGTTCCAGGACTTCCTAGACTCAGCCTGAGTTCAGGGGCCTACACTACGTACAACCTGTGTAGGTCAATGTAGGTCAATGTAGGTCAGTCAAGGTCAGCTAAAGTGAATGTAGGTGAATGTAGGTCGACGTAGTGACCTATGCAAGGTAAATGTAGATCTACATAGTGACCTATGCTGAGAGCGGTATCCTAGCAGTATATCCAATTACAACGGTGTAGTAGGGAGATCGGGTCGAGTGTAGAGGCAGCCTGTGTGTGCGAGTGTTTGGCGGTAGCATTAGCTTTGATCACGTAGCTTGTCCGCGACCACCACCACAGATCCTTTGCGCAGCGATACCGCAGGATTCCCGGTCTCAGAGGCGCCATCCAACCACTCTGTCCGCCTTCATCTGGTGATTGGAGTGATATTCGAACCGCAGCCACTCCGCACCCGATTTTTCCGCCTTGACACGTCATCGATTCATCCGCCGACTTTTTCTTTCACCCCGCTCTTCTCCGCTTTCCGAAACCGAAACCCGCCGATTCTTTTACCCGACTACTACCGCTTGAAAATACTCCACATTCCGTGCTACGACGATCTGAATGGGCAAACACCAACCGACAGCTACCAACGACTGGTCCGCGAAACAGCTCCTAGCACTGCAGCGTCCCTTCCCCGAGGGCGTCGACGATTTCTTTCGGGCCGACACCGACGCCACAAATGACTTTATGGCCGCCTTTCAGCGCGCGGTTATATTCACCGTCCAGCTTGGCGACACGCGCGTGGCCTTTCTGTGGCAGCAAGCACTCAAAATCGGCTTTCGGGCCGGCAGTGCACGCGCGACCGAGAGCGTACGCGCACGCGAGGCTTCCGAAGACTATGCTTTGGGCCGCGAGGCAGGCCTGAAGGAGGGACGCACGGCCGGGTTGCGCGATGGGAAGCAGGATGGACGGAAGGCAGGGAAACTGCAGGGGCTGAAGGAGGGCGAGACGAGTGGTTTCGAGAAGGGAAAGATGGAGGGCTTGAGCGAGGGGAAGCGACTGGGATTTGTTGCTGGGAGGGAATTCGGCGAGAAGCAGGCTGCAAAGCTGAGTAAAGTCCCGATTCCCGACCGCGTCCTCGTCGACGTCGGTACCGATTCACCCATCCTCGACCTCGCGCCATCCCCTCCCACTTTCCCCAACGCTTTCGACACATCCACGCAACCCGACCTTCCGCTCACCGATGCGCCAGCTTCGCCCGAGATGCAGCCCCTCCCTTTTGGCTTGATTCCGCCAGTCGCGCCGGCTTCAGCATTCCGTTGGGCAGACGAATATCGCCACGTCCCTGCATCACCCGCGTCCCCGCTCTTACCTCCCCGCGATTTCTCCGCCCTGCGCTCCGACTCCGCCGCACCCGCGTTCAGCACTCTTCAGTACCGCGCATATCGCAAACACCGATCCACCCGAGGTCCCCGCGCCGCCCGCCACTCTCGACGACCCCCCGCGTCTACTGTGTCTCCTCTTTGCTCCGCGAGTTCGCGACTATCCCGCCCACCGTCCACCTCCACGCTCGATTGGGATCGCGATCCCCGACTTTCCGACTTGAGCCGAGTTCTACGTTCGATGGGCTGGGCGAGAGAGGGACGAGCAGATGTGTGAGGACGCGACGAGGACGTCGCTTTGTTGTGGGTGGGCACATGTAGTAGGGAGATCGGGTCGAGTGTAGAGGCAGCCTGTGTGTGCGAGTGTTTGGCGGTAGCATTAGCTTTGATCACGTAGCTTGTCCGCGACCACCACCACAGATCCTTTGCGCAGCGATACCGCAGGATTCCCGGTCTCAGAGGCGCCATCCAACCACTCTGTCCGCCTTCAACGGTATTGTACTTTTTGCTTGAGGTCAATGAAGGTGGGCGTAGGTGATACAGATCGCCTACGCCGACCTATGTACACCGATCTAAAGATACCCAGCTCAGGTGAGTTACGTACGCCTGTGCTGGGCTGTTGTAGCCGGCCGCGCTGGCCTGCGTACGGCTATATTCACCTTTATTGACTCAGCCTAAGTCCCCCTGGAATGCAGTGAATACAGGATATTGATACCAGGTTGGAAGCTCGAAATTCGAATTTTTCCTCCGTCGCGAGCGCGGTGTTCAACCTCGTCGAGTAATGTTGAATTGCCCTTGATCCTTACCTGTTGTTTAAACTTTCAACCTGTGACCTTGAGGCTGAAAGGCACCCCAGAAAATCTGTTGCGGACGCTGTTGGTATGAAGATATGCCACATGGACACTGAGATGGGAAAACTTTCTCTGCCGCTGGCGCGGTCTTAGTAGGCACTACTTGGAGACCTGCAAAATGAAAAATTTCTTCGCCGCGGGCGCGGTAAGTCAAGAAATATTCACCAGTGTGGACTACTTTACTCCAGGTGTTGAATGCACTTGAAGTGACTTGTAAATCGACACTGCGGGTGCGACAATAGACCCCTTGAAGTCTTGAAGGGCAGGTTGTTGCTTGGGTCATCAAGCAAAATTGTGGCCAGGAATGGGTTCACCTTATGGTGGTCAGAGTGCCCCTTTAATAAAACAGGGGTACACTTTGTGATTTTGGCCACATTCTGGCATACCAAAAGATGAAATTCAGCTGGAGGAAAACAAACTTCTTGCATGTGTAACTTCCGCCTCTTTTTGCACATCCAGAACTTTGTTTTTGGATCACTGAACAAAAACTTTTGTTTGATAAAAAAAGTTTGAACCTAAGAAGAAAAAAGAAGTGTGGGTTGAAAAAAAAACCTCAAACACGGTCTGCTTTTCCTGCTGACCAGAAAAGTTTTTTGACTGCAACACAAACTTTTGGAGGTAAGTGGTGGTACTAAGTCTAATTTGATCACTTGATCCGGTCTCCATAAAACATGAAGATATACAGTTAAATGTATGTGAGTGGGAGTTTTTCTTGGGAATCAAACGAAGTAATCCCAGGGGTGAAGGAAAGCATTGCATCATAAATGCGTGAGGATGGGTGTGGAGCAAGAGGGGGTAGCAGGGACTGGCTTTGGGAGAGCTATTCCTCAGGGAAAAGCGGCCGCAATGCATGGTGCTCGGCTGCGATGCGACAAAGAATTGACTGACGGACGGGGCAAGCAGGATCAGTGGGTCGATGCGCCCCGCCACATCCCCGGAGGGCGCACTTGAGCACGATATGGGAGCATCCAGTGGAATTGGCACGACAGGGAGTCTTGTTGGGGCAGTGGCAGTTGGAAGTCGGGTGGTCGGAGGCGCAGGTGCCGCAGACAGCAGAGTATTTGCACTGTGCTGCAATATGGCCAAAGTGTGAGGGGAAAGGTGCCCAGGAGCCAAGTTGATAACAAAGCCGGGGATCAGGATCCCCAGGTTCGAACTATATACTTTTTTTTTTTTTTTTTTTTTTTTTGGTAGTACGAATCGACCCGGGACAACTAACAATGGGTTAGCCTCCCGAACCGCGCAAAAGTAGAGGGTTCGCGACCTCCTGAGAACATCAAAGGACCTACCCCGAAGAAATGCCTTACGCACAAGGTGCCAAGCACTTAAAGTGTGGGACTCGCATCTATCGATTTCGACCTCGCCGGCCAACGGGCGGGGACGGAGATCTACGTGACCTCAAAGACGCTATACCCACTAAAACTCCGGGTTCTCGTAACCAGTCATCTGGCAACTCACCCTCGCGGTGGAGGGTCCCCTTCCAGGTATCCAGGACGAGAGAAGGAGTAACCACGTGTTGTTTTCCGTACTTTAATTTATTTGTGAGGTTTATATCCATCTCGAGCCGACCGTTCATAATTTTTACCCAGCGATTATGTACCTCGCTGACGGTCGGGGGGATCCCCGCTCGGCCGATGACGCTGTCGCAGCGAAGCTTCCAGATCAGGTGTGCCGATTCCGAGACCAAAATCCGGTATAGTCTGGATTTTGCGGCTAAGGGTTTCCCACGTTCATCTTTGAAGCTCGCAAGGCTGCCTCCCAGTAGGAGTCCCATCGACATTTCCGGCCAGTCCGAGTATTTCTGTTTCCAGAATTTTTCAGCTAACGCCCAGACCTCAGACTGACCCGGACTCGGGCATTCCAGGAGTATGTGCTGCAGTGATTCTTCAGCACCACAGTGGACACAATTCGCCCTTTCCCCGCACTCGGGGATATGCTCCCAGTACTTACCGACTCTGTGAGCATTGTGCATACTTTTCCACAGCCAGTTTCGAATGTTACGGCTTATATCCTTGTGACGGATAGATTTCCAGATACTTGCCGCGGTAGCTGGGGAAGAGAACGCGGCTTTGACCGCCGACAGGACTAGCTCGATGTTTCGGTCGGTCGCCTTCCGTGAGACCGGTTCGTTTCTCTCTTTTATGCCTCGATATGCAATTGATTGTGTCATAGTCGACAGTTTGGCTCCCGGGAGCTGGTTGTCAGGGTGTATTCGGTAGTGAATTTTATCATCTTCGGACTTCCTCGCTCCTGTTACCGACAGGGTGGCTGCGGCCTTGGCTCCGGCGGATTCGTTGCTCACTGCAAACACCGTTGTTGCAGTTCTTCTGTGGAGTTCTGACGCCAGGGATTTAAGAACATTCCGGTTTGGGACCCCTATCCGCCCGCGGTCTTCCCATCCGTTGAGGTTTTTGGTCATGGCGACCGCCGTCGCCGTGCGCGGGCTCTCGAGACGGAGCTCGGTGTCTAGCGCTGTCTTTTGCTTTGCCACAAGCGCTGTGATCGCCTCAGCATTTTGCCGGGATAGTGCTACGGCAGCAGGTATCTTGAGCTCGGTGTTCAGTGGGTGGTCATCTCCGGCCCATATCCCGGCTAGGTTCGAACTATATACTACAGGTGGAGTAACGGACAATAACACCCGGCTGCCTGGCGGCCCAGTGACTAAACACAATGATGTCATGATGATGTCTTGTTGCAAAGGTAAAAGTACTTGAGTCACCCAGCCTCATGCTGTGCAGAGTCCCCTTACATCACCCCCTCCTCAAGATTTGTCGTCCCAATGAATGACGATCAGTAGAATGAGTGAAAATCCTGGATCACCCCGAAAGTAGAGTCTATCGCCAACCACCCGTGCATCGTGGGTGGGGACCCCTCGCCATGCCGTCTGCTTGTGCCTGTAGCCGGTATCCACTGTGTTGATTGCCATAGGCGATCCGGCAGCAGTAGATGGTCCAGCACCTGAATATCACATTCACGTGCTTGAGACACAAAGGCGAGAATTCTAACTTCAAGGGACGCGTCCTGAATCATCTCATTTCCTGAAAGGTTTCTGGGCTTCTGAGCTTAGTTTTGCAGACTGTTTCAGGTTTGTGTCTTGCAGCACAATGTTTGTACTGGCTTCAAGTGTGATGTTTTCTGAAAAGTTAGTATGCGGAATGATTTCTTCGTGCTCCCTTTGCTGTTTTCGTGCGTAGCTCAACTCCGTGTGTATTATATCATCGTGTTATTGCAGTGGAACATTTTCAGACCGAACTCTCATTTCTCGTCTCGGGCTGGATTGAAGACATGTGCAAGTGGACCGGAGTGATCGACCATCCTTGGTCCCAGTTTCATTCTTACATATCGCCTTCTCGCGTGAACCACTTTTAGCTGTTCGGCGACCCATGAAGCCCCGCTTGTCGTTTACAGAAGAACGCTGTGTGTTATTGCTATTGGCTCGGCGCTACAGCACGGGTCTCGAATCATAGGTATCGAATTTAACTTGCGCCCAACTAGACAAGTAAGACGAAGCTCGTATCGAGACTATACCGAGCATGACCTGTGTATGACCGTGCACTCCTCGATGGGCAGGCAACAAATTAAGGACCGCGCCACAGATGCAAAGACGCCACATTTTCTTTTGCAACACATAATCATACATGCATCCGAAATCTTTCTCTGAAGCCGATTCGGAGTTAAAGCCAAAAGGTCTGCAAGCAAACGATCAAGTTGTTTTAATGTGATTGATGATATATGGATAACACCCCATACCTCGCCCACCCGCGATGCCTTCCGGTCGGCGAGTAGTTCCGCTGCCTCTGCCCTCCAGTCTGTTTCGAGTATTACTGCCAGCCGCGCCTCGACAGCGCTCATACGCATGGCAGGAAGTACGAAGCTGCGGAAGTGCCGCGTGAGTGTTATAAAGCGCGAAACGAAATAATCAAAATGCGAAATCCCAAGCGACGAGAATGACGAATCGAGATTCGACGCAGACGTACCTCTCTATGGGCGTCGACGTTGCCTGAACGACAGCATTGACGAAGCCTTCCTTGTCGTTTTTGAAGACGTTATAGACATACGGCGGATCAAGGGCCTTGAGCGTATTGTGCTGCGAGTTCCAGCGTGTTTTATCTGTGGGCTTATTCTTGTCCCACTGCGCACATGAATGTACGTGGATGATATAAATAAATAAATAGATGGGAAATAGCACGCACGCCGAGGATGGGATTGATGAACGGCACGCCGAGACAGAGCGCATCATACGCGGTCGGCGACCTACGCACCCCGCTTAGTTTGACACCAGCGCTTGCTTGACTAAGAAAGGGAAAAAACGCACGTCGTGGGCCGACCGACTCCAACCACCACCCGCGACTTGGCGATCGTGGAATAAAACTCCGCTTGGGGCATGAACCCCATATTCGTTATATTAGGAAAGAAGTCCGGTATTAGGTCCTGCTTCACGCCAGCGATGAACTCCACGCCAGCGGCGGCTGTTGCCGCGTCGAAGAAATCGGGCGCCCAGGCGTACTCGTTGCCCTGGAAGTTCCTGACGTCTTTGGAGTAGACGAAGGCCTGTTCCGGACGTGTGTCGGGGGGGACGAAGGTCTGGCGTGCGCATTGCGGCTCGATGCTGTACCCGAGGTAGTTGTTGTACGAGTCTGAGTTCAGGCCGAGATCAGCATTGGGCCGGGCGGCTTTGAGTAGCAGGGTGTAGTACCTTTCCACTGCATCCGATGAATAGTTCATCCAGGGGTCTCGACGACGTGGAAGAGCGAACTCACAGGCTCTGGACTGAGCGTCCATTTTCTGCCGAGGGGGTTGTCTGCCTGAAGCCAGTTAAGAACGCATGCTTAACGATGGTGGATTCCTCAACGCACCGAGCCCCAGAAGTGGAAAGAGAATAGCTTCCAGGCTGGAATTCCGCGCAGGTTGTTCTCCCTGAGCACACAGTCACGGTCGTGGAAGCAATCTTTGATATCAGACGTATCTGCCAGGACGGCGACGACAAGATGGCGAAACATGGAGTACAGCTGACTCATTCGTTCCCTGCTCCCTGTGGAATACAGAACGCTGTATCCGAGGCGCTTCAGTGCAAGAACCTCGAACATAGAAGTAAGTGAGAAGGATAGTATACGAGTTAGCGCGTCACCGTAGAATTAGCCCAGATGGCCTCACCACCGTTGTCGCCCTTCAATACGCCGCGGAATGGCCCGCCAGCAAGAATCACGACTGTAGCGGCTGTATGAGGGCAGGGAGCCAGATAGCGCGTTCTCACAGGCACCTTTCGTCTGATTTCGGCTACAGTTTCCCTGCTCTGTGCATCGGAAGATCGACGCGATTGTACGATCGTTTTCAGCCATCCACGAGTGGTCTTCGTCTGCAGGGGAGAAAATTTCGCTGAGGGTGGTGCTCAGGGTCAAATCAGCAGAGCTTTGGGACAGCTTGGGCCACGGCAGGGAGGTCAAGTTCGTATATCCACTTCCTTCCGCGTAGATTGAGAAGGCAAGGATAAGTGCACCGGCAAACAATAGAAGGAAGATTCTGCGTCGCGAGATTGTCGTGCATTGGAACCTAGTGGGGCAGTAAGCCTGACTGCGTGCGTTTTGTGGGGCGGCAAACCGGGGGTCGGGGGACATTGTGTGAGCTGCAGAGGAGAAGACCCAAGTTGGGATTAGAACGGCGCAAAGGTGACAGCGTGCACTGAGATGATCAAGGTCAAATCAAGTTAAATCAAGGTTGGGGGACTCTGATCCGTAACCACCACCATCTCCTACTTTCCCATGTTGGAAACTAGCACAGATGGGGGGGCGAACGCTCTAGGGCGGCCGAGCAGTATGAAAGTCAACCTAAAGTTCAACCAGCAGCAGTATATGATTCAGCAGGGCATAGGATGTAAGGCTCCAACCATTTAGTTTAGGTTTAAAACTTTTGGTAAACTAAACCTAAACGGTATCTAAACTGTTTAAAACCATTTGTAAAGGGTATTTTTTGCAGGTATTTGGGCTCACTGTGTATGCTGTGGTAACGGAAGGCCAAGTCACCAAATGATGTGGCTGACTTAAAAGGCAACTCCAGAAGATATCCTTGTGGACACTGGAGGCCCCAAGGACCTCTGGTTCACCTCTCCAACTGCATGCCAAACGACATCAACGATTTGATGGCAGTGATGCTCCCACATCGGGAAGTAGCCCCTAACCTTTTGTGTCCAAATTTGAGTATCATGGTCAGTTGGCTGAGATACCATCTTTGGAACTCCCTGACAGATTATAATCATCGTTGGCGGACCAGTCCAGGCCGAAATTGAGCTGGTTTGCAGGTAGAAGGTAGGGTATGCAAGGTAAACATTTAAACCGTTTATAAAACCGTTTGTTTACAGTTTACCCTGTCCTTCAAACTAAACCTAAATAAAAGCAGTTTTAACTGTTTAAAACCATTTATAAACCAAAACCGTTGGAGCCTTAATAGGATGATTTTCACCGACCTCAGGATGAAAATTCATCGTCGATAGGTTGGCGAGGATAGGATAGACATCATACTAAATCCGTCATTTCCAACCTATCGCCTTCCCAGCCGTTTCGAACGATTTTCAACCTACCCCAGTTTGAATTGAGCAATAACCTATTCCCTCCCGAATATCACACATTGGCTAGTTGATAAGGCAGCGTCCATATTGATTATTACGGGCTAATATGTACTCTGCTACACGACACCGTGACGGATCGCTCCCTGCTAGTCCTTGAGAACACCACACCCTACACCTACGTACGGTTGTAGGAGTGGCTTAGGAGCCCGGGTGAACTCCCATTTCGACTACCCCCGTCATTGGCGAGAGCCCGCGACTTTGGTCGTAGATGTAGCGAGCATCATGGAATTTTACGCTGAAACGGAACTTGTCTGAGAGGGTTTTTTAGAACACTCTGAAGCTGAAGACACTGCTTCACCTCCGTCGCCACCTCCATCGCTATTCTATGCTGTCCGTCTCTGGCTCTACCCTATTCCACGCTGTTTGTCTCTGGCTCTACCCAGCCTGGTGGCTCTCCGTTTTGCTCTGCGCTGCCAATCTAGCCGCCCATGATCCTGAAAAAATGGGCAGACCCGCGAACTCCGGCCCGACACCCAGCCCCGCTGACCTAGTCATACTACTGCTCAGCTGACGGACGGTCTGATCTCGGGCTTGCGACACCGAGCAGGAACACACGACCTACCCGCGCCGCCGCCCGGCCATCGCCAGCCGCACATCCGTAGATTAGATACGCGCAACGCGTCCACCACTGTCATACTTCTACACAATGTCTTTTTGTTAACTCGGCTCTATTATCCTGGGAGAATCTTTGTCGAAAATGCCTACTCTACTAGGGGCCTGCTGCTGCAGTCTCTAACCTTGGTTTAGAGTGAGGATGCAAGAGGGAACAGATCTTTCCAGGCAACGTGTCGGGCCGTTATGTATGTCTGATTCAGCGGCCTCGTCAGTAGTTGCTGTCATTCTCGTAAAAAAGGGTATCCTACCTATTTTACGTGCTCTCGCCTCTTAAATTGGTACTAGCACTACGGCCGCGACACAGAATTACAGAATAGTCACGGTAGGCATGAATGCAACTCTCCCACCTGGTCTTGGGGGCCACCGCTCCGCCTGGCAGTACGAGTCCTTGGAGGGCCGCTTTGCGGCGTTAACTGCAGGTATATTTTCCATCAGTGGAACAAATACTCGTGGTGTTTGTTGTATGCCGGCCTCCGAAGGCAGCCCTACTGCCAGTGTACTGCCAGTTGAACCGTGTTCACATGGATTCACTTTGACTGCAGGTATATTTTTTATCAGTGAGATTAATACTCGTGGTGTTGCACGCCGACTTCCAAAGGCAGCTCTGAT
Organism: Mycena metata; assembly: GCA_029378385.1. NCBI lineage: Eukaryota > Fungi > Basidiomycota > Agaricomycetes > Agaricales > Mycenaceae > Mycena > Mycena metata. The sequence continues at coordinate 32,913 of JARKIB010000586.1, read as the reverse complement.
GCCATTTCGCTGTGAGATCGAACAATTTCCGAGCGGATTTCACTTTTTACTCAGGGATGATCATACCCTGGAAATGGGTGCGCTGGAAAATTCTGTAGGGTTGCGTGGAGTATGCACAATTTGAAAACCCACGAAGTAGTTTGCTGATCAGAACTAGTCAGACATGTCTACTCGGGGAGGAATATGGAGACCTCAAGGTCTGTACCCTACTTACCTCAGGATGTCCACTGAACCTCAATGAAATGTTGGTCAACAAAACTCACTTTGAGTGCACGAATTGAATTGCGCAAGCCGCACACTCTTTTCAAGTGATTGTGACACAACTGCTTCGACTGTGCGTGCACCAAGACATAGTGGAATTGGGCAAGCTGCACACTGTTTTCAACTGATTGTGGCACACCACTGCTTCGGCCCCTTTAATAAAACAGGGGTACACTTTGTGATTTTGGCCACATTTTGCTACACCAAAAGGTGAAAACCAGCGGGAGGAAAACAAACTTCTAGTTGTATAACCTCTATCTCTTTTTTGCACACCCAGAACTTTGTTTTGGATTCACTAAACAAAAAAATTTGGTTGGTAAACAAGTTGGAACCTGAAAGAAAAAAAAGTGTTGAGTAGAAAAAAAAACTCAACCACGGTCTTCTTTTTCTGCAGACCAGAAAAGTTTTTTGACTACAACACAAACTTTCGGAGCTAAGTGGCGGTGCTAACCCTAATTTGATCACCTGATCCAGTGTCCATATCTGGCTTGATGTGAGAGCTTCAAGTTGTTACAATTGTTACGAAGTTAAACCAAACCTATGTGAAGTACATCACTGAGGTACAACTAAGAGCCGACCACGGCGGGCCATAAGAGCCACTAATTAAAGTAGCGGAGGTGCGGGCGGTGATAAGCCGGGAAACTGCTACGTGTGAAAAGAGCCAATCTTTTCAATTTTAACAGTGAACTATACCGAGGCTATAATCAAACAGAGCGGATTGTGACCTCACACAAGTCTGACTGAATGGTCCAGATGGCTAGGGTGACCTTGATATGTGCGACCGGTTCTATGGACAGGGAGTACCACTATTAAACTGAATCCCCGAAAATCAAGTGCACGAACTAGATGGGTATGTGATAAGATTCGGAAGGGCCAAAGTGCCAGCCAGACCACTTACCATGAGGAGTTGGATTCATGAACTATACGGAGCAGAGTAGTAACAATCCTGAACTAGCTGGCTGGAAGCTGTCTGTTTGGAGGAGTTTGAACCAAGGACGCGACACGACTGAACACGTGACTTTGTAACGTGATAAAACAAGGATCACTCGGTGCCTTGACTTGCCTCGGAAGGCCAGCCGGTCTGTCTCGCGTAGCCAACCGACGGTCTATTTTGAGACGGACTCGGGAGACCAACCAAACGGGCTGTTTGGCGAACGGGGAAACTGCTTCGGGTACTTACCGAGCTATTCCAGGATAAGAAGTGATCTGTGATCGCCGAAAGGCAAAGTGATCCGAGACGAAGTTGAGCCAAGTCCAGTTGAACTTACTGGCATGGGCTATACCAAAACATCTACGAACTAGACAGCCGTCTAGTTGACTGAGTCAGGATTGCGAATGCGTTCCAGAGGGAGCTGGAAGCGACAGGATGAAGAAGACATGGTCAGGAAGAACCAAACACCCCCACTCACCAAAAACGGACCAGTCTCCATCTGGACCACGGAAGCCAGCCGAGCTAACCAATCGGAGAAGAACCAAAATATTTGAAACACTGATACTGGATATTTTACCGAATGGACATCAATTATTTATTAGTCACCTATTTTCTGAATCATGTATAAAAGGACAGTAGAGTAGAGTAGAAAGCAGCAGATTCCCTGGGACGGTGGCCTGACACGCCATTGGTTCTAGTTAGTCGTGTTCTTGGACTGCTAGTTGCTACACACACTTGTATTTCGCACACCCTTGATTGATTGGATTGGATTGGATTTAAAACAGACCGATCAAACTGAATGGACTTGACTGATTTGACTCGCACAGACTTGTACTGAACAGAATTGGACTCGCACGGACTTGATTGAACGGACTTGAACTTGAACGGAATTGGACTCGCATGGACTTGATCAAATCATATTGGACCTGACTCATCGAACTGATTGGACTTGAATATCTGACCGAACCCATTTCGCGACTTGACTAAAATGTTCTGTTGTGTGTGTGTGTAACTGTTATCTAAAGAGCATTGAAAAACCCCACGCCGGTCTAAACCACCGTAACTTGCAATAAAAACCGCTTCCGAGCAAAAACCTCAACTTGTGTTGAATCAGACTAGCCAAACAGACCGTCCTGCTCCTTCGATCTGAAGTAGAGCCACAGCCTTGCTATTGAAAGATCTCGATTCCTTTGGTCTATACAAGCCTAATACTTGGCTTTCACCCCCGAACAAACCCGTTCATCACCCAGTGCAGAGAAGTGGTAGTTTGGTGTTTAGTTTTGGTTTAGTTGGATATACTCCGTCTATCTCATTTCTAGCATTTTCCATCCGTGCACGTAGTGAAGACCTTTCAGTGATGTGAGCGGCGGCTGCGAGGCGCGGATGGCGAGGAATTTGGCGGCACAGAGGTTCCATCACGTGATCGGTGGCATGCCTGCTCGTCGATGTCGAGGATGAAACAGCAGGAGTGGCGGGAGGGTTTTTTCCGGGGCGAAAGTCATTGTAGCGTGCCGAAACCTTGTCCAAAGCTAAGGACGGTCCTGGGCAGGTGAACTGTCGACGGTGTTCGAGGGCCCGAGGCTCGAGGCGGCCGGAACGAACACAATGCAATGCGGGTGGTGGTGGTTGTGGTTGTTGTTGTTGTTCTTTGCTACCATGCCATCATAGGCGACACCCTCCAGTTTATGGTAGACAAACCCAGGTCCCGGATGCCTGTGTGACTGTGCATTGATCAGCCATTTATAGGAATATTCCTAGGGAATCACACTGCGCGTACTGTGTATGCTGGAGAAGATACGTGAGCATGGAAGGCGAGCCATATATGTATGACCGCGATAAGGATGTTCTCGGCACGCAACAGCACGTTATGGATTATGTACGTGTACGGTGAAACGGCACAAAAACAATGTACCGACATCTAGCTGCATTTTGCGATTTTTAGCGCTAGTTAAATGCAAGGCATACTAGACTTCAAGTTGTAACAAGCTAGCTTTCTAAAAGGTGCAATAGGCCTATTGGGACTCTGCTGGGTGATACCAAGGAGGGTCAGAGTGAGCTCCGGCTGCTGACCGTAGTACAAACTTAGTGCTAGGCGCGTGAACAAGCGTTACACTAGGGGAGTATACACATTAAGGAGGATTACTATGGTCTAGTACCTCATAGTGTGGGCTAGCGTACCAATAGACGGCTTCCAGAGAGCACAGGATAACGAGAGTTACCAGCTAGTGTAAAGAGGAGAAACATACAAGTGGCTAATGTGCTGCTAGCGGGATAGCACTGAGCTAGGGGTCGGGTTCCATAAATAACTTGGCGCTAGCTTCGGGTTTATAGGGCTAGCTGGCGATAGCGACAGCCAGGAGAAACTGTCGGCATAAGGATATGCCGAAGGACAGATCAGGTGATCGACGCAACGCGTTTGGAGGCAGCTAGCTGCGACAAACAAACCCCAAGAGATGAATGTTGGATGAGATGGCACGATGACTGAACGATGAGATGTTCAGACCGTGCAGGGACGGAGATTGTTGAGCAGGCGATGGCAGGAATGGTTTTTCCGAGTCGTTTTGCAAATACAGAGAGTCCGGGAGCTGTAAAGCTGTACGGAATTGGCAATATACCCAGCCTAGGCCCCCAAGATGGTCAGCTAGCTGACTGTCTGGCAAGCCTAGCGCACGATAGCATCGGCTAGCTCGCTGTAGGGGAGCTGCACGGACCAGATTGGGACTCTTTTTACTCATTTTACTTTACCTCATCACTTTCTCTCAACTAGTATAAAAGGACCATGTAAATACCGCTGAAAGACCAGTTCACGCCCCGCTCATCATTGTTACGATAAGGGTGTGCTCAGGCCTAGCTAGCGGAGATAAAGTATCTTCTTCGTTTGTAAAAGTCTATAGAAATCGAATCAGTGTTGTTGGAATCCACAAGTAACTGTGTGAACTGATCAGCAAAGACTCGAGCTTGTGAGCGGCGACGACCTCCACGTATAAATCAGGACCGAGCGCACAAAGAGAACGTTTGAGAGTTGTCGTTGACTTTGTGGTGGACTTCGCAAGGGCTACGCATTGGGTGACTAGGAAACACCTCCCGTAAAACGGACCACGACCAGCACAGCACTTTGGTAGAACTCCTTGGTCGATTCATTGGCCGATTAACGAAGCTTGAGTGAACCCTCTAGGTCCATTATAAGCCCAAGTGTTAAGGAAAAGAGCTTAGATTCAAGGTTCTAAGTCGGCACCCAAATATCTGTTGATCTAGGATCGTCATAGAGGAGAGAACAGCTGGCACAGCATAGTCCATAACTGGAAGTTTTCAGAAGACGCTTTATCACCTCGCCTAGGACGACGTAGCAATCTACGTCCGCCTAGTAGAAACCCTTTTTACCCCAACCCGTTCATCCCAATCCCTTGGGAAGACTTGTTTCGGTCAATAGGTTGAGCTAGCTCAGAGATTGGAGTGTTGGTTGGGATAGTTGAGGCCATAAATCATTGCTAGAGCACTCGGGAATCAAACCAGCAGTCGCATACTACGACTCGGGACCCGAACTCACTGGGAAGACGCCACTGGGAAGACGCGCTGGTCTTGGTGTTATAATCATAAGGAGATTGGTGTGGTGTGTTAGGTTTTAGGTGTGGTGTGTTAGTGTTCAAGCTAGCCCATACTTTAGCTTAGCTAGCCTCAATTCACTGTCAGCGCATCTTGCCCATTTCAACGGTATGGTACCGCACAGCATACAGCCGCCTTCAGGAGGACAAATCAGCATATGTGAGGGAGCGACAAGAGAGATATCAGTATTAGATCATTAGAACCACTCCTGACTCGACACGGCACCCTGGGTTCACTGGATCAGGCGATCAAATTAGGGTTAGCACCGCCACTTACCTCCGAAAGTTTGTGTTGGGTTGAAAAACTTTTCTGGTCAGTAGGAAAAGAAGACTGTTTTTTTTTTTCCTTTTTTTTTCTTCTTTTTCTACCCAACATTCTTTTTCTTTGGTTCAACCTTTTTTTAGCTCAACCCGGAATCTTTGTGATCCCAGATCAAGCGATCAAATTAGGGTTAGCACCGCCACTTACCTCCAAAAGTTTGTGTTGCAGTCAAAAAAACTTTTCTTGTCGGCAAGAAAAGAGGAGCGTAGTTGAGCTTTTTTTTTCTGTCCAACACTTTTTCTTTCTTTCTTAGGTTCAAACTTTTTTATCAAACATAATTTTTTGTTCAATGAACCAAAAGTAAAGTTTTGGGTGTGCAAAAAGAGACAGAGGTTATACATGCAAGAAGTTTGTTTTCCTTTAGCCGAGTTTCATCTTTTAGTATGCCAAAATGTGACCAAAATCACAAAGTGTATCCCTGTTCTATTAAAGGGGCACTCTGACCGCCATATCACCTTGTGCTGGGTGAAAAATAAGTTGAAGGCAAAGACTAAAGAAGGGTCTCGCAATTAAAATGGTTGAATAGAAAGTGACTGTGTCACAAAACTGAACAAGTTGAATAAGAGCGTGTGGACTCGAGCCACCGGTACCTGGACTATCGGGCTATTCAATACTGAGTCGGAGCCGTGGTTGAATTCAAACATACCGTTCACTGGAATAGTACATACTCTCCTGACAGTGTTAAACAATTCTGAGTCTGGGCATTAGTGGCAGTAAATTATCCGGTGGGTCGTAAGTGGCCCTTATATCTCCTTGGTGATTATTTGGTTAAAACAAGCAATACAGTAATTAACTAGGAAGCAAAACATTTAAGGGATTTTGCAAATAACGCGGGAATTGGTGGCGAAATTGACACGGGTTTTGTTGTAGATTTACAGCCTAGTATGTACGCTACATGCCCGACCAAAATTCAGTGAGGTTTGGTGTAGTATTCGTAGAGAACGGGCCAAATCTTTCCGGAGCACCCATTTTGGGCCCTTCACGTGGAAGCGAAATGCGCCACACAATATGGCGGTCACTTTGTACATTTATTATTCAGGTGTGTTTTTTTTTTTTTTTTTTTTAATCTTCAATCCTTTTTTTTTTTCTCCCCATTTGAACTCAGTACCGCTGTTTTATAAGCAAGCGAGACACTGGAGGGTCGTTTGAACTTGGCCCCTAGAGTAGGGTTAATCAGGGTTCAATGGCCCCTGTTGATGTGATGCCTCGGCTGTAGGGTAGTCTACGGTTGAACCACAGCAGCAAGCATGCCTCTGCTGTAGCTGAATGGTGGCATATGTCCTGTGTCTCCTGCAAGTGGTGTGGACATGGACCTTGTGAGTCCAGGTCTGGTTCAAGTACTTTCAACATGTACTGCTGATCAAGGCCATTAAGGCCGGCTACTCGGCCTACACAGCCACTGAGTAAAAAGAAGGTTGAGATTCTCATCTCACTCAAATCTTGGGTCCAATCTTGGGAAGAAATCAGTGACACTCTGCAGAAAAGAAAATATGCCTGGACCAAAAAAAACAAAGGTGTACATCAAAAAAAAATTATGAAAACACGCAAAAGATGAACAAAAGTACAGAAAAGTGGGGAAAAAAAAAGTACAGAATATTAAATGTGCAATGTGACCGCCATACCACAATCCCTCGACACACCTTACTCTCGGGATTTGAAACGTAACAATAGTCATAATTGATCCTCAACACACATTCTGACAGTGCTCAAAGACTTCCTGCTGTCCTCATCTCCAAAACATTTTGTCGGAAAACAGCGGAAAACCGGCCAAAACAGTAGGCCAACCAACACTGCTGGGTGGGCGCAATGTGAGATTTTTAGCGGATTCCCTTTGGATGCTGGACTTTCCTTGCTAGGGGAAAAACTTGACCAAAATTTGGCTCCATCTGAGCCCATGAAGGCACTTAACAGCGTGGTATTTCACTACATGGTGGCATTGATTCCCAGTTAACTACTCTAAATTGTTTGCAGACCTGTGAAGTGGTTTACTGCTGTTCCGTTGCTCCCAAAAATTGTAATATGCTATTAAAACTCAATTGGATTTAAAGGTTGAGCGTTAACAGAGCACTGGCTTCAGGTAGCTTGACACTGAAGCGAATTTCCCAACGCCACAACTGGCCATTGAACAGACCCAAAGAGGCTTCAAACAATTCTAAGTCATTTCACCGGATAATTATTTTGGTCTCTGAGACTCACGAAAGCATGTAAAATAAAAGTGTTAGGCACAAAGCACTCCACCACTTCAGTTATAGGAGTCACATAGATATAAATCTCGGAGCTATTGAGTTGCAATAATAGAGGTATGTTGTGATTTGAAACCAGACTTTGGCATACTCGGCATGCCGGAGGTAATATTTTTTGCCTGCAAGATCAATCATGCTGCAGCGAGATGTCAGCCGAGTTAAAGGCTTCAGACATGCATAGTTTTGTAAAGAGAGAGATTATAGACCAGCGTAGGCCCACATAACCGGCCCCTTTGTTGATAGACCACAGTAGACCATCAGAACCCACGCTTTCATTCGGTTTCCATGATGACTGATTGCAACCAAGATAAAGATCAGCCTGGAGAGCCACATTGCGTCTCATCTCCTCGTCCTCCACTTCCACCTCCGCTACTGTAGTGATACCTCTGTTTCTCTTAAGTCAGTTTCTCCCCTGTAGAAATGTTGCTGCTGGTTGATATTCCTACCTTTCAAGGTTGGCATAGCCTCATGTTTTCCCTAGATAGTGATTCTCGATCACTCCACATTACCGGTACGGGACTGCTTCACTTGAACCTCAAAGGAATTGATGAGTTTGCATAGGTGGGCACGGTGGTGCTGGGGGACCAGTACACCTCCAAGGCGGCACTGGTGGGGTGGGGGAGGGTCCCATTGTGCATATCAATGCACAACAGCTGATTGTACCTAATCTGCAAGCCACAGTCACTACGGACCAGGGATTGCGGCTTAGCAAGATCCAGGCAGCTCAAATGACCAGTCTTTGTCCTCCTCCATCAAGAATCTTCTGTGGCAGAGAGGATATCCTTAACAAGATGCATCAATTTTTCTCTGACACTGGGATCCAACACATTTATGTGCTGCATGGACTAGGAGGGGCTGGAAAGACACAGATTGCTCTGAAATTCATTAACAAGTCATCATCTCGGTGAGTTTGATCATCCACCTGGAAATGATTGTTGATCTAGTTGTATGTCAGCTTCACACATATATTTTTCATTGACACTTGCACTATTGCAACAATTGAGACAGGTCTCAAGAATATAGCTGTCCTGAAAGACTTTGGAAATTCTCCAGAAGATGGCTTACTATGGCTGACCAGCAAAGTTGAAGAATGGCTACTTTTCTTTGACAATGCAGATGATCCAGACATCAACCTAAATGATTATATTCCTCAGTGTAATCACGGGAATATCATTATCACCTCTCGGAATCCGGGAATGTGTGTTTATGCTGGATCCCACTCCCCTGTGTTGGACATGGAAGAGGAAGATGCGGTGGCATTGTTACTCAAGAGTGCCTTGCAGAAAGCCACGAGCAGTACTGAACAAATTACAGCAGAAATTGTAAAGGTGAGATAATTAGGCCTGGAACACATTCAATTTTTGTAACACTTCCTTAGGTATTGTACCATCTACCTCTGGCCGTCGTTCAGGCCGGTGCATCTCTGAGGAAATCTTCCACTATGTATCAAGGTATCAGTTTCATTCCAGTGGTCCATCCAAAGAAGAAGTACAGGAGCCTCTGGAATTCCTCTCACATTTTCTGCGGCCAACTGGAGAATGGGATTCTTTGCAGTTTCTGGACACTACCAATGAGATCCAATCTTATTCATTGATTAGCTTTGATGCAGAGAAGAAGCTCTTTTTCATCGTCCCTTGGTACATGCTTGGAGTGAAGGAACAGTCCAAAACCCAAAGAAACATATGTCTATCATGGGGTCCATACTTGGCATGGCTGTTTCAGAACGCTCACGATGGGATATGCAAATGGCAAGTCAGCTTTTGTGTCCACATGTTGAATTAGCTGTACAGATGGATGCAGAAGTGGCTCTGAGTTTCAAGGATGCAACAATACTTTGGGAAGGGGGAAGATACAAACAAGTTGAGAAACTACAGGAAGAAGTACTGGAGGAACAGAAATAGGTTCTGGGCGACAACCATCCAAACACCCTGCTTACCATGGGCAGCCTCGCCAACTCATGCTCAGACCTGGGAGAACATCAGAAAGCACAGGAACTCATGAGTGTTGTGCTGGAGGAACGGAAACAGCTGTTTGGTGATGATCATCCAGACACCCTGCTTACCATGGGCAACCTTGCCAGTTTATACTGAGACCTGGGAGAACATCTGAAAGCACAGGAACTCATGAGTGTTGTGCTGAAGAAACAGAAGCAGCTTCTTGATGAGGATTATCCAGACACCCTGCTCACCATGGCTAATCTGGCTAGCTCATACTTTTTGTGCTCGAATGTGCCCATATATGTTACAACCCAACTGAATCACAATAATATATTCGTCCTCTAGAGGGAAATTATCTGGTTGGCAGTGCTCTCTACTTCTAGGAGTCGCTACCCGCACCGGAAAGTGTGACATTACTGTCACGAGTTCCGGTGTCACGTTCTAGCTGTTTCCTTTCATCCGTCCTGCTTGAATTTGGCATAATCTTTTGTCTTGTATATAGTCCTTTCAATGCATTTTTACATGTATCATTTGTTGTGAGATTCCGGGCGCCGGCCCGCACGGCTGGGGTTGTCCACCCCCCGACTGCTGGGCGGGGCTACCGACATTGATTTAACAAATGTTCTTTTCAGTACCTGAATTTGATAGCTATAGCATTGGCAACCAGCTTTCACATGTGACTTTTGTCACACTTTCCGGTGCAGGTAATAATTCCCTACTTCTATCTTGAGTGAAATTGTAGTAGTGGTGGTTATTCTAGTGCTTCCCCTCCTGTGAACAGCAGTTTTAAGGAAAAGGTGCTAGGTTCCTCAAAAGTTTGGCCTCTCATTGGGGACTAGCCTTCTGAGAAAGTTGTAGCAGAAAACTCCTCTACACTCATGCAAAGGATACTCACTCCGCGATACGAAAAGTGCTTCTAGTCGGTAAACCCAGGTAATATGGAGTTTCCATATCTCCCTGCCTCGTATAGTCCAGGCAAGCAGTATCTTCAGAACCGTGTAATGACAGCACCTTTAGGTTGTAGCACATTCCTTCGCAACCTGTTATTTGGTGCATGTGCGGAATGCAAAGTAATGTGGCCCCTTTGCAAGTTGTTGAAAATGTGGGAAGTGGTATAATTGGGTTGGTGAGGTGCCTTCTTGATAAAATGTGCCCTACATACGCAATATGTGTTGTGGGCACCCAAATTTAACAGTTACATCCTGAGCTGGTCAACTGGCTCTTTAGAAGATCACTAATAAGCCTGGAAAGTGGCTACCCATAAAATTTACCAATTTCCAAGGCAGACTATCACTTCCAATGGAGTAATAATATTACTGCTGGGCTTAGTACATTTCATACGAGAGCTGGGACCAGTCCTGGGTTGCCAGCTATGAGTCTATTGTGTGGGAGAATGCTTGCGCTGCGACTAGTAATGATTCCGGCAAGGGTCAGAGCTCACGGTAGCAAAGGTATTTGCCTCAAACAATGGTTTAACCAACTTAGACTAAGTTTGGAGCCATCGGCACAACCCCAATCAAAGGACAGTAGAGTAGGGATCCATCCAGAGTGCTACTACAATTATGTTAAGCACCTGAGGGGGCGCAGGGGTATTCCCGAATACCTCAGCACTCGCTCAGTGTGCCGAACAAGACACCTCTCACGAGTGTCATGGTTCATAGATCAAGTGTCGGGTCTCAGACATCACCGCAGCAGCACAACAACCCGAACCAAAGTTAGATGGAGTCAGAGCTGAGGATTCAGGGCCTAGACAAAACCTTCAGATGTTGATGAAGGTCTCAGCAAAGCTCGCCTAACAAGTTGCTGCTCCAAGAGGCCAGAAAAGGACAAAGGAGTTACAATTAGACGACTGAGTCGGTAGCCGAGCTGCATCAAAACCCTTGCCTACACAGGTGAAGGTGGTGCGGCATATAAATTTACTATAACGGGTAAGGCCATACCCTGCCCGCAGCAATATACCCGGACTCAGCTTGCTTATTCATTACTGGGCTGTCCCACGTTGTATAATTCGCGAATAGCTTGCCACAAATATTCGCGATATTCAATACTCGTGCCATACTCTATGTGTGTGTGTGGTGTGTGTATAGTGTGGATTTGGAGTTCATCTCTAGTTCATATTTGCATTAGCATTTCACCACTCTTTCCTTCAACCACTGTCAGTGCTTTCTTGTCCTTGAAGAGGGTGCCAGCACCCTTTTCCCTCCTCAGGCAGTACTTTTCCCATTCTGCGCTCCTTCTGCACAACACGCCCCTTTTCCCCTCAGCGGTGGCCAGCGCTTTCTGTTACTTTATTCGTGCCCGATCACCCAGTGCTTGTAAATTACAGTGACAGCGAAAAATAATGCAATGCACAATTTTTCGAAAAGATTCATTAATAACACAAGAACACTACAATATGGTGTCAAGTACTAAGTGAGGGGATTGTAGCGAGGCGAGTTTAGTTTATGCAAAAAAAAATTGGGACCTGCCGGGATTGATCCGGTGGTGCGGTGAAGCGATGACATCAGTGGGGCCAATTTTTGGGTGTAATTAAATCACAACTTGACCACTAACTATTGCATTTACACGTTGTTTTGGACGAAACAACTTGTATTCTTTATCACTCACCCTCCCACACATTCCCCCATGCATAACCAACCCTCACCCTCCAAGTGGGCACACATCGTATCTCTCAGGAAGCGCGGTGAAACGGTGCCACACCAAGGCACTGCCATCTAGCTAAACTTTGCGCTTTTTAAGCCACTAGTTACACTAGTGTTCCTAGGAAGACAAAGCTAGCTTCTGTATCAACAGAACTCTGTCTGGTGGTACAAAGGAGAACCAGAGCGAGCTCCGACTGCTGGTTGTAGTATGAACGAGACTGAGGCACGCGGTTACAAGCGATACCAGGATCAGAAGTACATTATCAAGGAGGATATTCCTGCCTAGGAACGGAGTACAACAAGGGATCTATAAATGTAGAGCCAATGACTGCACAACGAGGAACCTAGCATTTGCCTAGGAGGACAGAACCCGGCAATAACCAAGTAGATGCCAAGGACGAGGGTCCTAGGGCCATTGGTTACGCAAATGCTACCAAGGAAGACAGATCGGAAACAATAGCCAGTCTCCTAGGAAAGAACGCACAGTACCTAGGGACAGATTATACCTGACTATTTTAGAAGGACTAGCCTAACAGCACCCTTGAAAGCCAAATGGAGACGATTGGCAACAATGGGAAGATGTTACCTTGCTAAGAAGTTCAGACTGCGAACGAACGGACATTATCGGAGGATGACAAGACATGAATGAGTGTGCTAGGTGACGCGGAACCGCCTCGGAAGAATGACACATGATCGGCTGCAGTCGGCAGCCAGTTATTGCAACTACCAGACCCACCTAGGCCAAGGAAAGCATCAGCAATGCTGACTGTTTCATCTGGCCGCACTTACAAATCACCTCGGCAGCATTTTCTTGCTTACCGAACGACCAAACACCACCACTCCATTACTCATTTCATCTTATCTCATCTAAAAGGACTCAGTAGTATAAAAGGAACCAGAAAAGGCCGCTGTAACTCAGTTCATCCCTGCTCATCGTAGAACGGTGTGGGTGTCCTCAGGCGATCTGCGGAGAGAATAACATATTTTTCCTCTGTATCTGTATTGTCTGTAGAATCGAACCTTGGTTTTTGATTGGCTATTTTTGGAGTGACATTTCAAGTTGAATATCTCTGAGAACCAGTGCAAGTATAAACAACTAAGTTTCGCGTTGGAACAAGAGGCGGTTCGTTGCTCCATGTATAAATCTAGGAGGGCCACATGCGCTAGGAAGGAAGACTTATCCGTTGCATTGGCTGCGCAGTTACTTCGCATTGGCAATGCAGAGGCTGCGCTAGTTTCGACCTAAACACCAAGTTAGGCGCTAGCTAGGTAGAACACTTTGGTTGAGCGCAGTGGAAGATTGAACTGGTAGATCACAGTGAACAGAGCTAGTTGTCCCAAGGCCCCAAAAAGCCAAAGCGTACGAAAACGTTCTTGTGTTAGTACAGGAAACGCAAGTCCAGCAAGGCGGTTATCTGGCCTAGTCTTGTTGAGAGGCAGTACTTGTGGAAGCAGCATAGCCCTATTGGGATTTTCAGATGGAAACTTTACAAACTTTGCCTAGGAGCTACTTGGTAACCCTAGTACCCTACCCCCCCCCCAAAGGCGTTCACAAATCACCAGTTGGTGTGCAGCGTTTCGCGTCAAGGATTGTGGTAGTACCAAAGAGCAGACCAGAGAGTAGGACTAGTGTCAGTAGTAGAACAGAAATCGATACCTTTTCGTTGCCCCTAGGAATCCAAACCAGTAGTCGCATACTATGGCTCGGACCCGAACTCAACCAAGGAGTGCGCCAGTTCTTGGGAGTATAAAGTGAGGTTGTGTTAGTTGTGTGTGTTAGTGGTTTGTTACATTTAGTGCACATTCCCTAGGCATATCCTAGCGAGTTTCATAGTCAGGCGCAGCTGCCCGTTTCAGCGGTGTCAGTTTTCCCAACATTGGGAAAGAATTGAAGTGTGACCCGTCCACTGCATGTCAGATGTATCACAGACGCTGAAGGAAGGAGGATTTATATGCTATAACACCTGGTTGGGGTCGTCCCAAGCGATTGGATGCCCACGATCGGCGGATTGCATGTAGGATGATCAGATCAGGGGTGGCCCAGACTGCTGCCGACGTCCGGCACAACCAATTTCCGGATGTTCCAGCCCGGACAGCTTGCCAGGCACTTCGGCAGGAGGGTCTAAATGGATGTCGCAAGCGAAAGGTCCCTCTGATGACAAAAACCCATCAGCAGAAGCGCGTTGAATGGCCACTACGCCACGAAAATTGGGGACCCTCAGATTGGAATGCTGTAATTTACTCTAACGAGTCCAAATTCAACATCTTTGGGTCAGATGGGATTCAGTACTGCAGGAGGGGACCTAATGAAGAGTTTGAGCCCCATAATGTACAGCAGCGGTTGAAGCATGGCAAAGTCATGGTGTGGGGCTGCATGACATCGGAGGGCTTCAGGCACCTTATTTGGGTTGACGGCAACATGAATGCGGAGTAATACGTAGATATATTGGAGAGGGGACTCCTGGGAACGTTGGACACCCACAACATCAACTGCCAATCCGTGTATTTTCAACAGGATAACGATCCAAAGCACACATCACGCCACGCCACACGCTCTGTTGTTCTTGTAATACAGATCAATCTTTTCGAAAAATTGTGCATTGCATTATTTTTCGCCACCACTGTAACTGTCGGAAACAGAATTCAGCCTGTGTCCTCTTTTCCCCTCAAGGCTTCTTCTTATCATTAATTGCCAGCTCCACACCCTCTGCCTCCTATTTATGAGTCTTTCCTAAGGTAGGGGACAGACATATTTGGTTGCCTCACGTGTTGTTACGGTAACACTTCCCTTTTGGGACAGACTATGTCGCGACCCCATTCACACCACTTTTTAGCAGTCTATCAAAAATTCGCGTCCATACAGTTGTGTGTATTTAGGTTGAGTACATCCCTGATTACTTTCGAGAATTTTGGTGCAGATTTGAAGGACGAGTTCCAATTTTTCTGTCTACATGCTATAAGCTGGCATTTGGATTACCTCCCCACCCAATTCCAACGTCTTCCATGTCCTTCAAAACTTCGGGAGCCAGAAACTGATGCCCCTTGTACTTTCTGGCAGCCCACGCAACCTGTGCACCGTCGAGTCTGCCGATATGCATTAGCAAAAATGAGCCCGGAAAACAAACCACCGCATGGCTCTTGGGTGGGGGCACGAGTGTGAGAAACAAATGAGACTGGCATTTTAAAATTTTTGAGGCACACCAGCTAAATAAACTCGGCAACGAGCACACCAGTACTCGCACATCGAGGCAAACTTACTGCTAATTTAGAAGAAATTGGAACTCGTCCTTCAAATCTGTACCAAAATTCTCGAAAATAATCAAGGATGTACTCAACCTAAATAAACACAACCGTATGGACGTGAATTTTTGATGGACTGCTGAAAAGTGGTGTGAATTGGGGTCGCGACGTAGTCTGTCCCAAAAGGGAAGTGTTACCGTAACAACACGTGAGGCAACCAAATATGTCTGTCCCCTACCTTACTTTTTAGGTCCTTGCTATCACGGCCAGATAGCACAGCAGTTAGTGCACGGATGCTTGATCAAGGTTCAAGCAATATTCAGACCGCTGCCCTTGTTCGACTCGGGGTCTGGCCTTGGGAAATACAACTACTTATTTTGATTGGTTCGGCACCTTCTTTGTTTTGCATGCTCTCTGAGTAATCTTTGTCACAAATACAGCCCAGTGGTGTAACGGTAACACACACAGTCAATTTACAGCACCTGTAACATTTTCATTGCGAGCTCCTTGTTCAATTCAAGGTACAGCTTTAAACACCGTTGATAAGCCGTGAAAATGAACGCCGGTGAAAACTCACTTTTTCACTACTTCTGGCTTTGCACACATGCGCATCAAGCCGCTAGCAGCAAGTCCTGTTGCATAGCATTGGCACTTAGAATTGCAATGGTTAATTGGGAACTGGCTGGACTATGGGAGCAAAAAGTACATACTGCCGCAAGTCAGGAACATGTCCTTGCAATAAACCATGTATCAAGGGACTTAGGAATGTCCACTCTGGGGACTTTAGGATTGGCCGGGAAACACCAAGTAGTACTTGTGGCAACGCCAAGTAGAGCTTGTGACTGTTGCCCATTGTTATGACAGGAGTACGCGACATGTAATATCACGTGATGCTCAGGACTTTCGGACGAGCAAGTTGGAGCCGGGTTTGCCACAAGTCGGAATTTGCCGACTTAGTGATCAGTGGGTCACACATGCCGGAAGTACAGGAGCCCAAAGTTGGACTCACATCAACACAGGAACTAGGAACCCATATATGGAGAGGGTGTCTAGACAGCCACAAGTCAAATCTGAAGACAATACTCAAGGGAGGACGAAGTACACTTGAGGCTTGTCATGAAAACGGTGGGGAAGGGGGGTATGGGCAAGGTATTCCTGTTGACAAGAACTCAATTTGAGGTCAATAGGTCAAGAATTGAGGGAGAACAACGATATCAAGTTGAGGACTAAAATCGCCGAGCAGCCCAATAAGACCGAATTTTCAAACTCGCAATTGGAGCGGATGACCACATAGGTTCGGTAGCGCCGTTGAAACGCTGTCGAATGCACCTAGTTTCGAGTAAATCCGTGGAGAATTGAGCCCGCAATGGACGCGGGAAGAAGGACAGCATCAAATTTGCTCTTGTTTGTGAAAATTTGGCTAGTGCCATTAGATCTGCAAACAGCTGTAATCGCGGGTGTGCGTTGTGGCCGGATGAGAGAAGGTGAATGCCGTAACTGTCGGCGCTAACGGCACAACCAGCTTTCATCCCACTCACACCACCGCGCTCCTCTTCGGCAATACCAGGCAGACAAAAGAAAGGATAGCAAAAGACTCACATGAAGAACGAATCAACGAATAACTCCAAGGCCATCTCGTCCTGCGACTTCCAGCCTGTGCCTTTCCAAAAGGCGCGCCCTGCGTCGTCTTCTAGCAATACTACCACCGGGGACAAGGACAAGGACAAGGACAAGGACAAGGACGGAAGGCAGAAGGAGCAGGCAGAGAGAGAGACCATGCGTGAGTCTTTTTACGCGCTCATTTCTTCCCTTCGACGCGTCGCATCCCTGTCCCTCTCACATCTTCCCTTCGTTCTGACCACCAAGCTTACAGGATGCCTTCCTCACGCGCAGCACTCCATCCGCTGCAAGGCCTACGCCTCCCACTACACCCCATTCAATCTGGCCAAACTCACGCTTGAAATGGGCGACGCTACAGGGAAGATGTGCGTTATTTGCTCTCTTTTTTCTCGCGTCATCCTGCCCTTCTCCCGCCCCTTACCGCTGATGAGCGTCGCACTCTTCCTTCGTCCCGCTTCACGTCTCGGTTGCGTCTTGTCGCTTTCTATTTCTTTACTCAATCTTCTTGCTCGCGGCATCGCAACTCACACATCCATCTCAAGACTCTCCAAGGACCGATGATAATCCCGCTGAGGTCACATCCAGGAGTCCCGACAAAATTTCCGAAAAATTTTGGCCAAAAAAAGTCGAAAAGACCCGCCTTTCCAAAAGAGTCGTTTTTACCGCCTCACAAAGCGTGGGAAAATAAAATTAGTCCCGACAAAAGTTCAAATCAGGCCGATTTTCGGGATGTGACCCCAGCGGGATTATCATCGGTCCTACTCTCCATGGACTCCCCCCGCACACCCCGCTGGACTCTTCCGACACGTGCGTTTCACATCGCGTGTTTATTATTCCATGTCGACTGACGCGATCTCAGTTCGCACTCGACATTATCGTGTCATCGTCTTATGGCTTTTCGCTCGGGGCCATCCGCAAGTGGGCTCTCGAGGCTGGGGAAGCCTTGACTGTGGCAATTGGGCGAGACGCGGCATTTTGGTACGTGATTGTTCTTTTCCTTTTCTTCTGCGGACGCGTCGTTGCCAACTGCCCATCCTATGGCTCTGTCCCTCACCGTTTTCTTCATTCTACTTTCTTTTACCTTCCGTTATTCCCTGCTTTGATTCCTCACACTTTCGCTGACCTGTCATCTCCCTCTTTACAGCGCCGTCCCGACGTGGGCATAGAATTTCGTCATGAAGATCCCCAACGTGCGGCTCAAGCAACGTGCGACTCTTGGCCGAATTCGTCTCGACTCGAGTCCCGAAATGCACGCCCCGTCAAATGCCGCTAGGCCCCCGCTGCCCCCGTCCCCGCGCCGACCGTCGTGGCACCACCCCATCGCACCTCCTCTCGGCCTTCCCAACCTTCAGCTGCTCCTCTTCACGCGCCTCGTCGCTGGCCCCGTCCTGCTCCTCTCAACACTCGTCCTTTTCCGAAGACACCGAAAGGTCGTACATGCTGCCGCCTACAAGTACCCCAATGGCGAGACGATTGAATGTATGTACGTCCTTTTCGTTCTTCTTTTTTCCTTCCCTTCACTGCATGCTCGCTCACCACTCGCGAGTAGTAGGGTTGCTGGCACGGATACCACACCACTCGTACTTCCTCTGGGAGCTTACGCGCCGCCACCACATCCTGCGCGCGCTCCAGGACGACATCGATGCCACCCGAGCGCTGTCCCGATATCAAGATCCTCAAGCGGTATGGAGTACCTCAACGCCTTTATGCACAACGAGGCCTTTATCAAGGCGGGTTAGTTCCTTCATTCACTTCACTTCCATCGCGATCCTCGCCCTCGCTGACGCGACGCTGCGTCAGCTCTCCCTCTGTCTGTGCGGCGCCGCGCCCCACTGTATCCACATCCAACAACGTCGAAGTTCGTCCGCGCAGAAGATGGGGTACGCACGCGCTCCCACCCGGCGCGCACGATCGACTCCACGCAGGCCTGGCTGCCCTCGTACACCCGAGACCGGGACGTTCCTCCCCAGCGCTGGCTGCCATCGCGCCGCCGGGTCCAAGGAGGACTCATGGATGGTGGGGAGGCGTCGGAGGCGGAGGCGTGCCTCGCGCGGATGGCGAGCCACACGACGCCCTTCGGGACGGGCTCGCGCTTGCGCGTCTACGGTGGCGTGAACCTCCGACGCGCATGCTCGTCGCTGTGCTGCAGGCCGGGGATAGCTTCGTATGTGCCCTCTCTTCCCTCCTCGTCTGGATAGTTTGCTCACTCGATTGCTCGTAGGTGATGTTCCCGCCGTGATGGAGTGCAGTCCCCGCTGCATAAATCCGGCGCGCCACCGCGTCTTCCATCCGCGCGTGCCCGCCGCGCTGCCTCATCCTCAAGCCCATCTTTTTGCTTTTTCTCCCTCGTCTCATCTCTTCTCGGATTTGACGTAGTGAGTCGAGTCGCCTCCCTCATCCTCGGTATCGTCCGCTATGTTATTACTCTGTCTCATGCCATCTATCTATCTATCCCCAGGGCCAGGGCGGTGGGGCGTCGACTTCACACGTGGGGAGGGGAACCGCGCCCGGGCCCGGGGACGGGGACGGGTGAGGAGGGTGAATAGCATTGGGAGCGTGCGAGGGATGCAGAGGGGAGTATGGAGGTGGCTCTCGTTGGGCACCTCGCATCGCGGTGGGAGGAGCGGGAGCAGGATCGACAGTCGCCGCGCCCGCTCCGCAACGTGCTCGCCTCGCGCGCGCACGTGCACGTACGCCGCCCGCCGACGCCCGCTGCGTCCAAGTCGTGTCTACGCCTGCGCCCGGGCACGCGAGGTCTTCGTCTGTTCCCGCGCTGCCGTACCGCATGCTGTACGCGGTCGTAGCTATGGACACGGTCGCGATATACGACACGCAGGCGAGGCCGGTGTGTCTGCTCACGAAGCTGCATTATGATGACTTTTGGCGTGGTGAGTCGAGTCGCCTCCCCCCTTTGTTTTATCTATTTGGCACTGGAGGAGGCTGATTGAGCGCGCGCGGTACAGGTCCCCGGACGAGTAGTGCCTGACGGTCTCGTGCGCGACGGCTACTCTACGCTCGTCACCGTTGACGAGATTCCCCACGCATCACACGCAGCAGACTCAGCAGATTGCGGCCCAGCATTCAGTGGCGATTTCGGACGCGTCGAGCTCGCATAGCCATACAAGCGGCAGTGAGAGCCAGGCGGGAGGGAGCAGGAAGCGTCGACGCCGGCGGCGAGTGTCGATGGGGACTGGGAGCGGGACGTCGTGATATCAGCAGGTGCGTATTCGTCGTTTGCTTTTCTTTGCTAGATTTCTATCGACGCCTCTCGCTTCTCAATGTGTGTGAATCATCATTTGCATGCACCTCGCTGTTTGGGTGTATCAAGAGGCACCCACCGCTACTCCTTTGGTACGTTTCCCATCCATACTCTTTCATTTGCCCAATCTCATCGGATCCCAGCTTAGTGAAAACAAGGCGAGGTGTAAGGTGACATACGTACCTACCTACCTTGTATCTGTAGTAACTGCGCGAATATATTAATTTCCTCGTTCTAAAACTCATGTGGGCTGGGAAGCATTTGAGTGGTGCTTGAAGTGATCTTAGATACCTGTTTGAGGCACGTCAATTGAGGCTCGAGACACTTGAAGCGAGGCGCGTTGATATATTTTTATTTGTCCTGCCGTGAAAAATTTGCGCCGCGGCCACCGCGCAGTCTGTGGCTGACGTAAGACTTCCTTCGCGCTGAAAACTCCATTTTTCCTCCGCCGCAGGGGCTGTTCTTGTTGATGCAAGTTGGAGACACGTCGAACACGTAGAATAAATTCGCGCTTCTTCCAGTGATCAACTTTATTGTTGCGACGCGTCTTGGACGCGTCGAATCGAACGCTAGTCCTCTTCAGGACCTTCAATTGAACCTGGAAGTCTCTTGGACGCGTCAAATAAATTATTTTTCGTGGCCTCGCGCGCATTCATTACAAGGACTCGATGTTAGGGTCAAGACGCGTCGAATTTGAGATCAATGCCTTGAATCAGGCCTGGGAGTGTGGGGGAAGGTAGAAGACGCGTCAAATTGAAGCTAGACACGTTAAATAACATGCTCTTTGGGCGGGTGTACCTTCACAAAATTCGGCCTGCGCGCGCTGTTCAGGTACATGCCTACCTTCTTGAGTGTTTTCACTTGAGGCCGGCTACAACCCAAGCGGAAGTATTGATTTTTTATTCGCCGCGGGCGCGATCTTGGACCTGGTGAGTTGTTACAGGTTGAGTATGCACTTGCTATCGAAAAATGTGCGGTTGCAAGCGCCAAGGTGAACAAAACTTCTGCCGCAGGTGCTAGCACTGTCAAATTGAATGAGACACAGGATACTGATACCAGGCTTGAGGCTGAAAATCCCACCTGTGACCTTGAGGCCGAAAGGCTTCCAAAGAAAAAAATCCGCTGCGGGCGCTGTTGGTATGAAGATATATCATCTGGACACTTAGACGGGTAAATTTTCTCTGCCGCCAGCGCGGTCTTGGTAGGCACTACTTGGAGACCTGCAAAATGAAAATTTTCTTTGTCGCGCGTGCGGTGAGGCGGGGGATTTCCACCAGACTGGACTTTACATGAAGGCTTTGAGGTATTGAATGTATGGCGGTCACTTTGTACATTCATCATTCTGGACTTTTTTTTTTTTCACTTTTCGGTACAGTAGTAGTACTAGGGGTGCTCAATTCTAAAATCCGAACGGGTTCAGTTCGGATTTTAATTCAATATTTGTACGAACAAATAGAGATCCCTCGGCTCGTGACGACGTTGTTGTGTACTTTCCTGTCCTCGGACAACACCAGTTCTTTTTCAAAGTCCTCCTCAAGCACCAATAGATAGTAGCTGCGAGAAGCCTTTCTGCGATATAGATGAGATGAGGTTTGTTCTTTCGGGGGTTGGGGCATCAATCTTTGTTTGTTCGTACAAATATTGAATTAAAATCCGAACTGAACCCGTTCGGATTTTAGAATTGAGCGCCCCTAGTCACATCAACATTCCTCGCAAATTTAAGTGAACCACCATCGACAAGACTTTTCCTTCCCCTCCGCAGAATTCTCCTTTCTTGATAGCCTTAGGCTGGGAGGGTTTATTGAAGCTGAATCATCTTTCTCTTCCAGAAATACGAGCTCCCACTCTACACCGCCTGTGAAGCATGCGAAGATGTGTCTTGTTCGCTGTGTTGCAAGAGATGCAGAACTCTTTCCCTCATAAATTGGGATGAGTGTATATTGTATTTCTGGTTTCCGAGCTTCCGAATCAAAAGATTTATCCTCCATTACCGCTCAAACGTTCATTGGGGGGCCTTGACGCTTTACTTCAACTATACGGCATAAAACCCAGCCTACCACCATGGTTGAACTACAAAGCATTTACATAGCAGGTCGAGATATAAATACGGGACTCCTTGTAATATTGAAAAAGATGTTTAATATGCGGTATAGGAAAGGCAGCACAACACCACCAGTGCCAAAATCACAGTCGGTAATTTGGATAAAAGTCTGAAGCCCCGGGACAGAAGCAAAGTGTCGGCCTGAAGGTCTCCAAACTTTTCATCTTCATCACCATGTTCTGCAGACAAATGAGCAAGGACATATGTTGTGCCCGTGATTCATGCTCACCGGAATCAGCTGTTTCATATATGTGTTCATCGCTCATCGCACTTATATTTGTGGCATCGTGTTGATCGGTATTATCTTCCTCTATCCCTCCGTCGGTGACTTCCAGACATCAGTGAACATTCAGATTTCAAAGACTCGACTTACCGTGCGCAAAGGGTGTTTCAACTGCGACCTCATCACAGAGCTGATAAAGTGGATGCCCCAGGTGTCGGGCAATTTCCTGACTGTCCGGAGCAAAACCTTTTGCTTGATGGAATTGCCGGAGCTCAGCATAAGCAATAGAATCCCAGGACTCTCCTGAGACACTTAATTTCAACGTGATAAGGGGAAATCCAGCTTCCTCGGCCTCCTCTGGGCTCAGACGCACAGCCCCGAAAGGATCACGGGACCAGTATGCTGCACAGTCTGGCCATTGGAATGAGCAGGGGCCTGAACGTAACTGAGCGTCCGGGCACATAAAAAGCCATCCTTGGGAAGGGCAACTGGAACGTGTGGTCGGCGAAAAGGCCCACGTGAACGCAACACAATCTACAACAACTTCCACATGCATTGTGAGCGGGAGCGCAGGAGTATCGAATTCACGCACGCACCATACTGATTGTGGTTGGATCTGATTTGGAGAGAACTGAATATGTGGTTGGCCTGACTAAGCCAGAGCTCCGCACATTCGAAAGACAAGTTACGGTGTATTGAAGCCTTGACTGAAGCGGCTGCAAAAATTTGATGGAGGTTGTACCTTTGACCAGATCAGCATTAAGCCACAAAAATGCATAACTCCATACCGTCTCCAGGAATCGGGCATCAGGTCGCCTGCCAGGTCCACATTAATCCAGGGGTCTGAGGGTGCACCATCTGGCTCATCCTGACCAGACCAACTGCTGCCCCAGTTCCAAGATCCAGAAGAGGTAGAAATGCAATGTTAACCGGTAATTCAATTTTGCAACAATTCAAATGGTGCTTGACTACCATTCCGAAGGTAGCCGTTGCGTGTGCGGGGAAGGAAAAGTATCTTGAGTGGGATGAATAGCTGCCACAGAATTCGTGGTAATCACTCAGGGCTAGCGAAGAGATTGCCATGGCTTCGTGGTTGGGTCCGTTGTAGGACATTGTGTCAATGTCTTCGCGCCCTGGTTTCCAGTGATTTATGGAATACAAATACGAAAGACCACGTGTCGTGCTGTTGTCATTGAGTATCATGTCGTCGACGCACAACCGGCGAGTTGAGGCCCGTATCCACAGTGTACATTTATCCTCGTCCTGTGGTTGTAGAAAAGTGAAGGGAAGATCACACAGATACCGGTAATCACTCACGAGCGTTCGATTGAACATCGAGATTAGATGACAATTCACCGCCTGTGTGTGACCTTGAAATTAGTAGTGGCGACAGGATTAGTCAATTTCCTACGTCAAACTCATGCGACTCGGGGAACCTCAGTATATACTATCACAGGGGGAAAGATGTGCATACCCAATAGGCCCGGAAATAGAGGGACAAGATAGGTGAATTGCAGTGGATATTGCGGAACTGATCAAATGGGATAAGATCTAAATAGGAACATTCTCAGGAGTGCAGAAAATTGTCCAAATCGTTTCGCACCGTCATGGAACACTGCGGCATACATAGGACCGGTGCTAGCCACTCCATAGAGCTGGACAAAGTTGGGGTGACTGGAGACGTATCACATGAATTCATGTGGTGGCGAACACGTTGGAAGAAACTGACCGAAGCCATGAGTGCATCGAGATATCCTTCTGTATTGCAACAGAACACGATAAGCTTAAATGATGTGATGGAGCAACAATACATGATGGCCACCTTGCGGCACACACGTAGGACCCCAGAGACGTCTCCGCGTATGGCGTCGAGTCGCATACCCTCTACATTGACCTCTCCCGCATCGTGCGACGACGTCGCGTCATGTACCTCTTCACGTCGCGTAGAAAGTACCTCTTCAACTATTCATTTCTGTCGTTCGACACCGCATCTTGGCTCCTTAATGTCTCAATACCAATACTAGACATAGCAGACTTCAAACAATGTATTTCTCGGTATTTATTGGTGCCTAAAACGGCCATGACGAACATCCGATGTGTCATTATTCGCGTAGTACGTGCGCATCAAACGCGCCAATTAGTTACATAAGCAAACGACCCGCCGACACGTCGGGGCGCGTTCGCGGCGCGTCGGTGAGTCCTTCTCGTCCTTCCCGCTACCACGTTCGAGCGAGTCACATGTTGTGTGCGTGCGTTTGATCCAAAGGCTGTTGCAGGAGATGGGCATCCTGCCACTCCTCTTTCTTTCTCCCTTCCTCTTGCTATTTTCATCTGTTCCTCTGTTCCTTCTGACTGTCCACCATGCTCTCCACCTTGCTTTGACCTCTTGCTGTCCTTCCTGAAGCCCCTGCTGCCCTCTGTTCTCTGTTTTGGTGGGTGCCACTGATGTTTTCTCTGTCACTGCTCACTTTGGCACTCCTCCTCTTTCTCCTGGCACAAAATCAATGCTCTGGCTCCTCTCTACCCTGTTGGCTCTCCTGCTGGCTCTTTGCTGCCCTCCTTGCTTGTTTTTCTTAAAATTTTAGGTGATGCCCTGCGAGACACGATCCCGAACCGCCGCCGCCGCCGCGCGCACGACCCATCGGCCGTACTCCCTCACTCCCCGACCAGCGCTGCGCGAAACGCGCTCCCGAACTGCCGCCGCTGCCACGCGCACGACCCATCGGCCGTACCTCCTCACTCCCCGACCCGCGCTGCGCGAACCGCGCTCCCGAACCGCCGCCGCCGCCGCGTGCACGACCCATCGGCTGTACCCCCTCACTCCCCGACCCGCGCTGTGCGAACCGCGCTCCCGAACCGCCGCCGCCGCCGCGCGCATGACCCATCCGCCGTACTCCCTCACTCCCCGACCAGCGCTGCGCGAAACGCGCTCCCGAACCGCCGCCGCCGCCGCGCGCACGACCCATCTGCCGTACTCCCTCATTCCCCAACCAGCGCTCCGCCTACCCAGCACGCTTTCAGCGCAGGAATCTCTACGTCAGATTGCCCAAGAACCCGATCTCCACCGGCAAATCGGGTTTCACGTGGTGAATTCGGGCTTGTACGCACACGACCGCACATCATCTGGTGTTCTCTACTGCGTAGCGCGCGTCCCCACCAAGATAATCAAGCAACGGCGGCTCTCCCAGGCGGAATTCTTCTCAGCGGCCGACCTCAAGTTCGGGGTCACCAAGGACCTCCCAGCGCGACGCCGATCTTACGCCGCCTGCGAGGGCAACGGATACGTCCACCTTTGGCTTTTTTCCATGCGCACTCGCCAGCGCTGTCGTCTCGGTCAGTGCCTTTCTTTACGATTTTACCTGTAAACCTATTTTTCTCAGAACGCCTCCTCCACCTATCGTGTTCTTGTTTTGTCGACCGCGACTCAACGCCCTGTTCTGGCAAGCGGTGCCCGCGTGTCCACCGCGAGTTTTGGCCCCTGCGACACCTCGGCTCATTCGATGAAATATGCGACCGCCTTGCCTCTTTCCAAGTCGCCATCGGGGAGCCTAACGGAAAAATGTGAGGTTCCATCCTTTACCTCCCACCGTCCTGATGACTTCCAGGGTAACCCTTGACGGTTACGATCTCCTGTTCCCGCGCTTTCGTGCTTCCTAATTTTTCCTTACCACCTCGTTGATTTCGGCTGCATATGTTGAATATCCTGTATAATACTTAGTTAGCACCGCCGATTTGGGCTGTAGTATAGGGTACCTTTCTTGAACCCCGTAGAATATCTTGTATAGTAGTTAGCGCCCTTGCCGATTTCGGTTGTAGTATAGCGTACCTAGTTTCCCCGCCGATTTCGGCTGTAGTATAGGGTACCTTTCTTGAACCCCGTAGAATATCTTGTATAGTAGTTAGCGCCCTCGCCGATTTCGGCTGTAGTATACCTGCCTTGGAGTTACTAACCTCATAGCCACACACGCTTCCTCTCTACCCACCCCACGGCACGTCATTTCTTTTATGTTTCTTGCAGCTGCTTATCACTATTCTTTCTAGTCAGTGTTTGCGTTCGATTCAAGGTCAGGCTTCCATTTTCACTTTCACCTTCACACTTTGCTGTTCATATCTTTCCACGCGGCCCAATGTATGTACATAGTCCTGCAATACATTTTAATTTTGCCCCGTTACCTTGAATAAAATGTACGTTCTCCACAAATACTCATAAAATAATGTGATTGCTAGCTAGGAGCAAAGGCAATAAATGAAAGTAAGTAAGGCGATAAATGAAACGGAATAGAAAGCTTACCCTGCCGGACCATCGGTTCGAGTCCGCGCTGAGGTCGACGTTGCCGCTGGAGTTGAAGTTGATGTTGAATACTTCCAGCAATTTTAGAGCGGTCGGGTGAAGGAGAGGGAGAGCTTAAATTGTGTGTGCGCGCGATCTGCGATTGAGGTCAGTAAGAGGGACGGAGATTGAATCAACCAAATGGACCCACCAGCAGTGAATAGTGCCAGTTCGAGTCATCACAACGCAGGTGAAAATAATCAAGTAAAATAAATAAATATTTCGTTACACACTCAGAATGCAACAAACTTCCTTTCTACCAGACCAAGGGCGGCGGCCTTTCGTCGAGAAGGATATCCCACCCCGTTGCAGCCCTCAGACTCAATAACCTCGTCCACACGTCGTCCGGCAGAACCCAGCCGGCCAACGGCGCCCCTCCCAGCCAGTCCCATTTCACCGCCTCGGCCCACCGCTCAGGCCCGTCCGACCACCGTTCCGCGTCTGAGCACCGTTCGTTCCCCCACTCGTCATACCCGTCCCTCATTGATCCCCGCGGCCTCAAGTCAAATGTGCGCAGCCCCGCCCCGAATCGGGCGCCCAGCATCTCGTCCAAGCCGACGTCCCGCCTGGTTTCCGTTTCCCTGTCGTCCCCCTCATAATCTTCCCACAAGTCCGACCCCCATCCCAGCTGCGGCAGGCGCATCACCCGCAGCTTGGGACACACCTCGAGGTCCTGCAACCCTCCAAACAACTCCCTTGTCCAAAGGTCTGGGTGGCAAATCGGGACGTCCAGTTCTTCCAGATTCTGGCACCTCCGCAGCTCCTCCAGCAATGTCTGCCCTTCGAAAGGAATGTTGAACGCGATCTGAAGAATCTTCAACTGTAGGCTGCGCCCCAAGAACTTCGTCAGCGCCTTGTGAACCTGCTTCGCTGCGTCTTCCTGCTTAGGGGTCCCCCATCCGTGGCCCTTGTCCGTGCCCTCAGTTCCTTTCACCCGCAGCACTCTGAGTCCCTCCAACTTCAGCGCCTGGAAAGCTTTCGTCCCGCCGACCCGCACGAACTCCCAGGTAAACACGTAGTTGAACTCTTGGACCAGTGGCAGGCTGATCCAGGGGTCCTTCTTGTCCATCGCCGGCAGCCTCACCCCCCCTAAGCACAGGATCGTAATCCCGGTCAGGCTCCTCAAATGAGCGCTCGGGATCTCGCTCATCCAGGACCGGGCACCGCGGATCGTGAAGGCTTTGGCGTAGCATTTTAGCGTCGACCAAGGCAGCTTGAAGTCCTTGTTCGGCTCAATCGTTCGCACGAGCACGACCGCCTGCGGACTACCTTGCGGCAGCATCAACTGCAGTCCGCGTCGAACCCCCTCCCCCCACATCCTCGTTCCAAAGCGGTCTCCTTCGTGCTCGGGGAATGGTCGAATCTCTGCGTGTCTGAGTGCCCCCTTGATCACCAGAGTGTCGATCGGCGGACACGGAGCGACGCGGAGGGTTAAGTCCACCACCGCCGCAGCCTCTTCCCCCGAATAAAAATCGCTGATCTCGAACACACTCCACGCCCGCTTGTTCATCATGGCCCACACAGACGCAGGCACAATCCCCGATAGCTTAAAACCAATCTCCCGCTGGCGAGCAAAGTCAAGGTATCCAAGTTGGACGTGGGAGGCCGCCGCCCTGTTCCACACTTGTTGGTGCCCGGGCCTCCACTCGCAGCTCCGGTCCGGAGAGGTCCCCTCCTCCTTGTATGTGTCCCGCAATTCAACTGGGTTCCAGAGGATCGCGAGGTCGCTCGCCGTCAGCATGCGCCGGAAGTCCCGACACACCCCCATCAACGTGTAGAGTGACACCGCCCCCCCAGAGAGCGCGCGCTTGAATATTTCCAGCCAGATGTCTTCGGGAGTGGTGGGAATGACGCTGACCAGAGAGACAGTGTTTTCAAAGATGGAGTCGGCGTGCTCGGCGCGAAGCTCGGCGAGTCTGAGCGCCTCTCGTTTCTTTTCCAGGTCAGCGCGGAATTTGTCTCGGTGCCGCTCTCCTTCGGCGCGCCAGTCCCTCACGCGCTGCGCGTGCGCCTCCGATCCTGCGGTCGCCTCGGACGGTCTAAACACGGGCGTATGCGGGCCAGAGCCGACGCCGTAACAGGGAGAGTCCATCCGCGCTCTGTGGTTGTAATGTTAGCACGGACGGAAACGCTCGCAAACTCCCGCGCGCACCTCACGCCCGGCCATTCCGGGACACTATCTCCCTCCCACTGCGCCGGCGCTTGAAGACTGCACCTCCGTCAGCGAAAGAGGGTGCACGATCCCTTCCTTTCACTCACCGTCTTGGACCTATTCCATTTGGTCCCTCCGCCGTTTCCTCAACTCTTCCGCCCTGCCTGATAAGGATAAACCGCTTTTCACCGCTCCCCCCCGTTACGCTGTGGTTGCCGCTGTTCGAGAGCCATTCCCAGTCGATCCCGTGTTCTTGCATCTAAAAGTAGTCAGTACCGTCTCTGATCATCTGCGTGCACCTACTTTTACTTTTTTTTTACGTTGTGACAGTGGAAAACCCAAGTGATCCTCCCGCTTTCCTTTTCGGGACAACCGACGACCACATTGCGCACGTACTCCGAGGAGATGCAGTAGCACGCTCAACTAGGTTGACTACTCAATATTTCTACCTTAGAAAGTTCGGGTAACACCATATTAAAATGCACTGTCACACTAAAGACGCAAGCTCCCTCCTACATACCGCGAAGATCTATTGAAGGGACTTCAATCTATCGACTCGGCGCGAAAGGCATTGCTTTCTTCCCACTCGTCACTATCCAGACCAATATCCCAGCCTGTCTCCGCCCTCAGTGTGATTAAAGAGCTCCACACCTGCGACGCCATCCTCCACCTTGTCGGAAGCTCATCCCACTGGGCTGAGATTGCCCACAGCTTCTGCCCGTCCTTCCGTCGGTCGTTGCACCCGCCCAATCCTCCTCCCACCCGGCGCGCACGCGCGAAATCACACCTCTCGAGCCCCGCACCAAACCGCACCCTCAACATTTGTTCCAAACCCGTCTCGCGCCCATCCCCATCGACGTCCAGGTCCCAGTGGTCTCTCCCCGCCAGCAGCTGCGGGAGGCGTATGAAACGTAGCCTCGGCACTACAGTGAGCCGTGACAATCCGCCGAAGAGCTCTGGGCTGAAAAGCTCCTTGTGGCACACCGTAACGTCGAGGTCCTGCAGATTTCCACAAACGCCCAAATGCCCCAGCAACGTTTCCGCCACGTACGGAACGTGGAGAGCGATCTGCAGCACCGTGAGCTGCGGGCTTCGCTCCAAAAACTCGGTCAGTGCCGCGTGGATCTCCAACGACACACTGTCCTCAAGGTGCATCAGGCTCCCGTAAATGCTCTTGATTCGCAGTACCTGTAGGCTCGTGAACTCGAGGCCATGGAACGCGGTCTTGCCCGATTCTGAAACTCTCCAGGAGAACAGATAATTGAACTCCACCAGCTCCGGCAGGACAACCTTTTCTTCTTTGTTCGGCAGCCCCAGTCCGCCCAAGCAGAGCACCGTGATTCTGCACAACCTGCTAAGATGGGCGGCGGGGAGGCTGTCCTCCAGTCGGATGGTGGACAACTCTGCGTACGACTCGAGCGTTGTCCAGGGCAATCGGAGGTCGTCCTCGGGTGATATGACGCAGACGAGTACCACCGACTTGGGACTGCCGTCGGGGAGGTTCCACCGCAGACTGCGGCGAGTTTGTGGCATCCATGCGCTACCGAAACACTCGCCATCGGCCACCGCCCAGCTGCCGTGAAATGCCGCACCAGCGCCGTCGATGTACAGCGTTGAAACGGCGCAACAACAATGTACCGACATCTAGCTGCATTTTGCGATTTTTAGCGCTAGTTAAATGCAAGGCATACTAGGCTTCGAGTTGTAACAAGCTAGCTTTCTAATAGGTGCAATATTCCTATTGGGACTCTGTTTGGTGATACAAAGGAGGGTCAGAGTGAGCTCCGGCTGCTGACCGTAGTACAAACTTAGTGCTAGGCGCGTGAACAAGCGTTACACTAGGGGAGTATACGCATTAAGGAGGATTACTATGGTCTAGTACCTCATAGTGTGGGCTAGCGCGCCAATAGACGACTTCCAGAGAGCACAGGATAACGAGAGTTACCAGCTAGCGTAAAGAGGAGAGACATACGAATAGCCAGTGTGCAGCTAGCGGGATAGCACCGGGCCAGGGGCCATGTTCCATAAATAACTTGGCGCTAGCTTCGGGTTTATCGGACTAGCTGGCGATAGCGACGGCTAGGAGAAACTGTCGGCAAGAGACTATGCCAAGTGATAGATCAGGTGATCAACGCGACGCGTTTGAGAGCAGCTAGCTGCACCAAACAAACTCAAAAGAGATGTATTGCAGAAGAGATGGCACGATGCCTGAACGGCTAGATGTTCAGTCCGTGCGGAGACGGAGGATTGGTGAGCAGACGATGGCGGGAATGGTTTTTCCGAGTCGTTTTGCAAATACAGAGGTTCCGGGAGCTGTAAAAGCTGTACGGAATTGGCAATATACCCAGCCTAGGCCCCCAAGATGGTCAGCTAGCTGACTGTCTGGCAAGCCCAGCGCACGATAGCACCGGCTAGCTCGCCGTAGCGGAGATGCACGGACCAGTTTTTACTCATTTCACTTTACCTCATCTCTTTCTCTCAACTAGTATAAAAAGGACATGTAAATACCGCTGAAGACCAGTTCATGCCCCGCTCATCGTTACGACGATAAGGGTGTGCTCAGGCCTAGCTAGCGGAGATAAAGTATCTTCTTCGTTTGTAAAGTCTATAGAAATCGAATCAGTGTTGTTGGATCCACGAGTAACTGTGTGAACTAATAAGCAAAGACTCGCGTTGGGAGCTTGTGAGCGGCAACGACCTCCACGTATAAATCGGGACCGAGCGCACAAAGAGAAAGTTTGAGAGTTGTCGTTGACTTCGTGGTGGACTTCGCAAGGGCTACGCATTGGGTGACTAGGAAACGCCTCCCGTAAAACGGACTACGACCAGCACAGCACTTTGGTAGAACTCCTTGGTCGATTCATTGGCCGATTAACGAAGCTTGAGTGAACCCTCTAGGTCCAGTATAAGCCCAAGTGTTAAGGAAAAGAGCTTAGATTCAAGGTTCTAAGTCGGCACCCAAATATCTGTTGATCTGGGATCGTCATAGAGGAGAGAATAGCTGGCGCAGCATAGTCCGTAACTGGAAGTTTTCAGAAGACGCTTTATCACCTCGCCTAGGACGACGTAGCAATCTACGTCCGCTTAGTAAAAACCCTTTTTACCCCAACCCGTTCATTCCAATCCCTTGGAAAGACTTGTTTCGGTCAATAGGTTGAGCTAGCTCAGAGATTGAAGTGTTTGTTGGGATAGTTGAGGCCATAAATCATCGCTAGTGCACTAGGGAATCAAACCAGCAGTCGCATACTACGACTCGGGACCCGAACTCACTAGGAAGACGCGCTAGTCTTAGTGTTATAATCATAAGGGGATTGGTGTGGTGTGTTAGGTTTTAGGTGTGGTGTGTTAGTGTTCAAGCTAGCCCATACTTTAGCTTAGCTAGCCTCAATTCACTGTCAGCGCATCTTGCCCGCTTCAGCGTCCCGATTCGCGGCAACGTTTCCGCGACGCGCAAAATTGAGAACAACGTTTCCGGCGCCGCGGACGAATACAGCTGCTGAAACTCCAGGATGCTCCAGGATTCCATTTTGAGTATGTCCAGCAGCGACTGTGGCTTAATGTTCTCCAGGGAAATCACCACCTCCCGCCGACGAGCCCACCGAAGATAGCCTAACTTGGGTGTCTGCATGGACTCCATGCCCTGAAACCGCACTGGGTTCCACGCACTCGCGACCTCCGTCGACGTCAGCATGCGGTGGAAGTCCCGGGAAACCAGCATTAACGTCTCCCCCGTAGCCCCGTACCCCAGCCTATTTTTCCCTCCAAAATTTGTAGCCAGATGTCTTCGGGAATGGTGGGAATGACACTGAGTAGAGAGACGGTGTTTGCAAAGATGAAGTCGGCGAGCTCGGCGCGAAGCTCGGCGCGAAGCTCGGCGAGTCTGAGTGCCTCTCGTTTCCTTTCGACGCGGCGTGGAATTCCCCTCGGCGCCGCTCTCCTTCGGCACGCCAGTCCCTCAACACGCTGCGCGTGCGCCTCCAATCCTGTGGTCGCCTCGGACGGTCTAAACACGGGTGTATGCGGGCCAGAGCCGACGCCGTAACAGGGAGA
>JARKIB010000585.1:0-59279 GCA_029378385.1 Mycena metata | reverse complement strand
CACTGAGGGGTCGCTGGGGAGGGTAGCAATGCGCTTGCCATATTGGTAGAAAAACCGGGCGGAACTGCCCCTCACGCAGGCAAAATAATCTCCTCTTGCGAAAAAACAAGCTAAAGTGCCCAGTTTTCGTAGTTTAGACCGCGGATTTTCTACCGCTGGTCATGAAAGACATTGAGGGGTCCCTGGGGAGCATAGCAATGTGGGCGCATGTTGGCAGAAAAATCGGTGCAGAATTGCAGCTTATGCAGGCAAATAACCCCCTCATGCGGGCAAACCAATCTGAAGTGCCCTTTGGGTGTCTGGCCTGCAGATTTCCTACCGCTGGTCAAACATCGCAATGAAAAACACTGAGGGGTCCCTGGGGAGCATAGGAATGCGTGTGCCATGTTAGCAGAAAATTCGCTGTGGAACTGCCCCTCACGCGGGCAAGATAATCTGAAGTGCGCGCACTTCGGGTGTCTGACCCACGCATTTTCTACCGCTGGTCAGACATCGCAATGAAAGACACTGAGGGGTCCTTGGGGAGCATAGCAATGCACATGCCATGTTAGTAGAAAATTTGGTCCCGAACTGCCACTTACGCGGGCAAATAATCTAAAGTGCCCACTTTCGCGTGTCTGGCCCGCGGATCTTCTACTGCGAGTCAGATATCGCAATGATAGACACTGAAGGGTCCCTGGGGAGCATAGCAAGGTGTGTGCCATGTTGGCAGAAGAATCGGTGCAGAATTGCAGCTTGTACGGGCAAGATAATCTCCTCAT
Organism: Mycena metata; assembly: GCA_029378385.1. Classification (NCBI taxonomy): domain Eukaryota; kingdom Fungi; phylum Basidiomycota; class Agaricomycetes; order Agaricales; family Mycenaceae; genus Mycena; species Mycena metata. The sequence continues at coordinate 58,518 of JARKIB010000585.1, read as the reverse complement.
GCTGGAGAAACAGCTAAAGTGCCCAGTCTTCGTAGTTTTGGCCCGCGGATTTCTACTGCGGATCAGATATTGCACGGGAAGGCTCTGATGGGTCTGTGGGGAGCATAGTAATGCGCATGCCATGTTGGCAGAAAATTCGGTGCAGAACTGCCCCGCACTCAGGCAGAATAATCTGAAGTGCCCACTTTCGGGTGTCTGACCTGCAAATTTTCTACCACTGGTCAGATATTGCAATGAAAACACTGAGAGGTCCTGGGGACCATAAAAATGTGAGTGCCATGCCGGCAGAAACATCGGTGCAGAATTGCAGCTTGCACAGGCAAACCCACCTGAAGTGCTCACTTTCGGGTGTCTGACCCGCGGATTTTCTACCGCTGGTCAGATGGGGCAATGAAAGACACTGAGGGGTCCCAGGGGAGCGTAGCAATGTGCGTGCCATGCTGGCAGAAATTCGGTGTGTTACCGCCGCTCACGCGGGCAAAATAATCTGAAGTGCCCACTTTTGGGTGTCTGAGCTGCGGATTTTCTACCGCCGGTCAGATATTGCAAAGGGAGGCCCTGATGGGTCCCTGGGGAGCATAGTAACACGAGTGCCATGTTAGTAGAAAATTCGGTGCAGAACTGCTCGAGAATAATCTGAAGTGCCCACTTTCGGGTGTCTGACCTGCGGATTTTCTACCGCTGGTCAGATACCGCAATTAAAACACTGAGAGGTCCCTGGGGAGCATAAATATGTGAGTGCCATGTTGGCAGGAAAATTGGTGCAGAATTGCAGCTGCACGGGTAAATCACCTGAAGTGCTCACTTTCGGGTGTCTGACCTGCGGATTTTCTACGGCTGGTCAGATATCGCAATGAAAGACACTGAGGGGTCCCCGGGGAGGGTCAATGCGCGTGCCATGTTGGCAGAGAAATCGAGGCGGTACTGCGTTTCACACGGGCAAAATGATCTCCTCATACGGCGAAAACAAGCTAAAGTGCCCACTTTGGTCATTTGGCCCGCGATTTTCTACTGTGGGTCAGATATCGCAAAGGGAGGCCCTGATGGGTCTCTAAAGAGCATAGCAAGGTGTGTGCCATGTCGGCAGAAAAATCGGTGCAGAATTGCAGCTTGTACGGGCAAAATAATCTGCTCATGGGGGAAAAACAAGCTAAAGTGCCTAGTTTTCGTAGTTTGCCCCGCGGATTTTCTACTGCGGGTCAGATATCGCAAAAAGAGGCCCTGATGGGTCCCTAGGGAGCATAACAAGGTGTGTGCCATATTGGCAGAAAATACGGTGTGGAACTGCCCCTCATGCGGGCAAAATAATCTGAAGTGCGCACTTTCGGGTGTCTGACCCACGGATTTTCTACCGCCGGTCAGATATCGCAATGAAATTCACTGAAGCATCCCTGCGGAGTGTAGCAATGTGGGTGCTATGTCGGCAGAAAAATCGCTGCAGAATTGCAGCTTGCCCGGGCAAACCCACCTGAAGTGCCCACTTTCGGGTGTCTGGCCCGCGGATATTTTACCGCCGGTCAGATATCATATGAGGAGATTATTGCCCGCACAAGGGGCAGTTCTGCACCAAATTTTTCTGCCAACATGTCACGCGCATTGCCACGCTCCCCAGGGACCCCTCAGTTTGTTTCATTGTGATGTTTGACCAGCGGTAGAAAATTCGCGGGTCACACCCGAAGTGGCAATTCAGGTGGGTTTGCCCGCGCAAGCTGCAATTCGGCAGCAATTTTGCTGCCAAGATGGCACCCACATTGCCATGCTCCCCAGGGATCTATCAGTCCCCCTCTTTGCAATATCTGGCCAGCAGTACAAAATCCGCAGGCCAGAGACCCAAAAGTGGGCACTTTAGCTTGTTTGCTTGCGCAAGCTGCAATTCTGCACCGATTTTTCTGCCAACATGGCACCCACATTTCTACGCTCCCCAGGGACCGATCAGGGCCTCCCCTTGCAATATCTGATCCACAGTAGAAAATCCGCGGGCCAAACTACGAAAAGACTGGGCACTTTAGCTTGTTTCTCCTGCATGAGGAGATTCTTTTGCCCGTACAAGGTGCAATTCTGCACCGATTTTTTTGTCAACGTGGCACACACCTTGCTATGTCCCCAGGGCCCCTTCAGTGTCCTTCATTGCAATATCTCACTCGCAGTAGAAAATCGCGGGCCAGACACGTGAAAGTGGGCACTTCAGATTATTTTGCCCGCGTAAGTGGCCGTTCCGCACCAAATTTTCTACTAACATGGCACGCGCATTGTTACGCTCCCCAAGGACCCCTTAGGGTTTGTCATTGCGATATCTGACCAGTGGTAGAAAGTCCGCCGGTCAGACACCCGAAAGTGGGCACTTCAGGTGGGTTTGCCCAGCAGGCTGCAATTCTGCACCGATTTTTCCACCAACATGGCACCCACATTGCTACGCTCCCCAGGGACCCCTGGGTGTCCTTTATTGCGATACCTGACCCATAGTAGGAAATCCGCAGGCCCAATGACCAAAACTGGGCACTTTAGCTTGTTTTTCCCGTATGAGGAAATCACTTTGCCCGCGTGAAACGCAGTTCCGCCTCGATTTTTCTGCCAACATGGCATGCACATTGCTATACTCCCCAGGGACCCCTCAATGTCTTTCATGACCAGCGGTAGAAAATCCGCAGGTCAGACACCCGAAAGTGGGCACTTCCGATTATTTTGCCCGCCTGCAGGGCAATTCTGCACCGAATTTTCTGCCAACCTGGCAGGCGCATTACTATGCTCCCCAGGGACCAATCAGGGCCTCCCTTTGCAATATCTGACCTGTAGAAAACCCGCGGGCCAAATGATCAAAACTGGGCACTTTAGCTTGTTTTTCCCGCATGAGGAAATTACTTTGCCCGCGTGAGATGCAGTTCCGCCCCAAATATTCTGCCAACAGGGCACCCACATTTATACGCTCCCCAGGGACCCCTTAGTGTCTTTCATTGCGATATTTGACCAGCGGTAGAAAATTCGCAGGTCGGACACCTGAAAGTGGGCACTTCAGATTATTTTGCCCGCGAGCGGGGCAGTTCTGCACCGAAATTTCTGCCAACCTGGCAGGTGCATTACTATGCTCCCCAGGGACCCATCAGGGCCTCCTCTTGCGATATCTGACCTGCAGTGGAAAATCCGCATGCCCAATGACCAAAACTGGGCACTTTAGCTTGTTTTTCCCGCATAAGGAAATCACTTTGCCCGCGTGAGAAGCAGTTCCGCCCCAAACTTTCTGCCAACATAACACCCCCATTTTTACGCTTCCCAGGGACCTCTCAATGTCTTTCATTGCAATATCTGACCAGCGGTAGAAAATTTGCAGGTCAGACACCCGAAAGTGGGCACTTCAGATTATTCTGCCCGAGTGCGGGGCAGTTCTGCACTGAATTTTCTGCCAAAGGCATGCGCATTACTATGCTCCCCAGGGACCCATCAGGGCCTCCCTTGGCAATATCTGACCCACAGTAGAAAATCCGCGGTCCAAACTACAAAAACTGGGCACTATAGCTTGTTTTCTTGGCATGAGGAGATTATTGTGCCCGTACAAGCTGCAATTCTGCACCGATTTTCTACCAACATGGCACCCACATTGCTACACTCCCCAGAGACCCCTGGGTGTCTTTTATTGCGATACCTGACCCGTAGTAGAAAATCCGCAGGCCCAATGACCAAAACTGGGCACTGTAGCTTGTTTTTCCCACATGAGGAAATCAATTTGCCCACGTGAGAAGCAGTTCTGCCCGGAATTTTCTGCCAACATGGCACGTGCACTGCTACGCTGCCCAGGGACCCCTCAGTGTCTTTCATTGCAATGTCTGACCAGTGGTAGAAAATCGGCAGGTCAGACACCCAAAAGTGGGCACTTCGGGTGGGTTTGCCCGCGCAAGCTGCAATTATGCAGCGATTTTTCTGTCAAGATGGCACCCGCATTGCCATGCTCCCCAGGGATCCATCAGTCCCCCTCTTGGCAATATCTGACGAGCGGTACAAAATCCGAGGGCCAGACACCCAAAGGGCACTTCAGATTGGTTTGCCCGCATGAGGGGGTTATTTTGCCTGCATAAGCTGCAATTCTGCACCGATTTTTCTGCCACCATGGCGCACACCTTGCTATGCTCCCCGGGAACCCATCTGGGCCTCCTTTGCAATCTCTGACCCACAGTAGAAAATCCGCGGTCTAAACTACGAAAACTGGGCACTTTAGCTGTTTTCTCCGCAAGAGGAGATTATTTTGCCTGCGTGAGGGGCAGTTCCGCCCCGGTTTTTCTACCAATATGGCACGCGCATTGCTACCCTCCCCAGCGACCCCTCAGTGTCTTTCATTGCAATGTCTGACCAGCGGTAGAGAAAATCCGCGGGCCAGACACCCGAAGGCACTCCAGATTGGTTTGCCCGCACAAGCTGCAATCTGCAGCAGTTTTTCTGCCAAGATGGGACCCGCATTGCTATGCTCCCCAGGGACCCATTAAGGCCTCCCCTCTGCAATATCTGACCCGCATGCGCAGTAGAAAATCTGCGGGCCCCCACTGCGAAGACTAGACACTGTAGCTTGTTTTTCCCGCATGAGGCGATTATTTTGCCCCCACAAGCTCCAATTCTGCACCGATTTTTCTGCCAACATGGCACACACCTTGCCAGGTTCCCCAGGGATCCACAAGGGCCCCTTTTTGCAAGATCTGACCCACAGGAGAAAATCCGCGGGCCAAACTACGAAAACTAGGCACTTTAGCTTGTTTTTCCCGCATGAGGAGATTATTTTGCCTGCACAAGCTGCAATTTTGGCACCGATTTTTCTGCCAACATTGCACACACCTTGCTATGCTGCTTCGCAGGGACCCATGAGGGCCCCCCTTCGCGATATCTGACCCGCAGTGGAAAATCGCGGGCCAAATGACCAAAGTGGGCACTTTAGCTTGTTTTCCCTGCATGAGGAGATCATTTTGCCCGTGTGAAACGCAGTTCCGCCTCGATTTTTCTCACTTTACCTTGTTTTCCCGGCAATGAGGAGATCATTTTACCCGCATGAGACGCAGTCCCGCCTCGATTTTCCTGCCAACATGGCACCCACATTGCTATGCTCCCCAGGGACCCCTCAGTGTCTTTCATTGCGATATCTGACCGGCGGTAGAAAATCCATGGGTCAGACACCCGATGGGCACTTCAGATTGGTTTGCCCGCCCAAGCTGCAATTCTGCAGCGGTTTTCTGCCAAGACTCGCAGACACCTTCCCCCATGACATTTGACCTGCCGCGGATCTGCGGCAGAAAATCTGTCAGCTAAATACCTGAAACTGGGCACTTCAGACTGTTTTGCCTGCGCAAGAGGCAATTCCGCACTGAATTTTTTTGCCAACATACCACCCACATTGCTACGCTCCCCACGGACCCAGCAGTGCCTCTGTCTGCAATATCTGACCTGCCGTAGAAAATCTGCCAGCCAAATGACCGAAACTGGGCACTTCAGATTGTTTTGCCTGCGCAAGAGGCAATTCCGCACCGGATTTTCTGCCACCATGCCCACCGAATTTTCTTCCAATATCCCATTGTTGTTCTTATGTTCCTATAAACCCAGGGACACTTTCACCAACGTATTTGACCTGTCGCAGATCTCCAGCAGAAAGCTTGCTCACCGAATAACAAAATTTAATTAGTTTCAAAACATGCACACTCCCGTCATATCTACAAGTTTGTCTCCTTATATCTTGTACTTTTGAAACAGTTTAACCATTTCTATTCAGAAGAGCTAAAGCCACTGGAAGAGGTAGTCACAAGGAACATACAGCCGCTGACCGCCAACATACATGTGCTGCTCTACCCTAATTCTTCGGCTGCAACCCTCCCAAACTATGTGACACACTCAAGGGAAAACTGGAGAAGAGAAAAGCAAGTGACATTTTCAGCCAACCAGGTTTCAAGTTTTTCACCAATATTTTCACCTGAAAAACTGGTGAATTTTGAGGTGGAAAATTCGAAATAAAAAATTTCACATTTTTTCACCGAAAAACTTGAATTCAAATATTTCAAGTTTTTCACCTCAGTTCCAAGTGAAAAATCTCTGAAAAATGTTTTAACTTTTTCAGTCGTATTCTTGGTGTAAAATGGGGTGAAAAAGAACATATATATTTCATTATATTTTTCACCAAAAATTACAGTAGAAAACAATGTGAAAAATGTGAACCCCAGTTTCAAATTTTTCACTGCTTTTGTTTATCACTTTTTTCACAAATTTTTTCAGCACTTTTTCCGCTGAATATTGTTGTGAATAAAGTTTTACATTTTCCACCCCAATTTCTGGGTGGCAATAGAGGTGAATCTTGAGGTGTAAAACTCATAAATTTTGTTTTCAAGTTTTTCACCTTGAATTCCACCTGAAATAGTGGTGAAAAAAGTTTTAAATTTTTTACCTCTTTTCTCAGTGAAAAAATGCGTAAAAATCCCGCTGAAGTTGGGTGAATAGTTGGTGTAAAACATTATGAGTTTTGTTTCAAGTTTTTCACCTTGAATTCCACTTGAAACAATGGTGAAAAAGTTTTAAATTTTTCACCTCTTTTTTCGGTGAAAAATGTCTGAAAAACCCGCTGAATTTTGGGTGAATAGTTGGTGTAAAACATTATAAGTTTTATTTCAAGTTTTTCACCTTGAATTCCACTTGAAATAGTGGTGAAAAAGTTTTAAATTTTTCACCTTTTTTTTCGGTGAAAAAATGTCTGGAAAATAAACAACATTTTTCACCGTAAATTGAGGTGAAAAATTTGAATCTCCCAACCAGTGTGCATTGATTATATGTTCCTTGAGCGAAGCTACTTGGCCTCTACAAAATTAACCAAAACTAGGGTTTCAAATGAAAGACACAGTGAATCTTGCTAGTCTTTGGGTTCGGATCTACAAATGGATATCCTTCAGCATCCTCCCCAAGCTACTGTACCATTTCGACCGTAGATTCAGGGCTTGTGACTTGTGACCCATTAGATTCAACTTTCAACAGATTCAAGCTGGGCTGGGACCTGTGACCATGATTTTTATGACTCAAAACATTCAACTGATAGTATGTTGAACTTGGTGTAGATTCAGTCAATGAACCACAGTAGGCCTGTAAGTGAAAGTTTCAAAGCAGAAAATACACAAAGGAGGGAATCCTGCAAGAATTCACGAGTTCTTTTGCACCAGAGGAAAATTGGAATTTTCGCACCGCGGAGGGGCAAAACAGCCACTAATTCAGGCTCCCTGGTGACCTGTGACCTTTATTAAATAGATTCAATTCACCAAGGGCTGTGACCTGTGACTTGAATCTACCGTCGAAATGGTACAGTACATGGTGTAATACCCGCTTTATGCTGTCAAAATTGAGGTTGAAATCAACTTTTGGTTCAGGCTTGATTCAGGCTGTAATTTTCTGTGTCTTTAGTATTTACTGTACTTTTTCGTTCAAGTCGACAGTCACGTGTCACGCACCCCTGTCAACATGCACGAATAAAATAATCTCCCGGAGTGATAGAACTATTGAAGTAAGTTAGGCCTGACGCGGAGAGTGATGGATACCCCCAGAGGAGCAGGTGGTTTCAAAAGACATTTTCGAACCGGCGACCCATCTGCCAATGGCTCATGCTACCGAGTGTACAGTTGCGGACAATCAAACTCGACAACTTCCCACGCCGAGGAGAACGGCTCGTGGGATTCTCTTTTTTTTTGTTAATAGCACTTCTAGAATATATTGTGAATTTTCCACGTCGTCAAGTTGGGAAAAAAATGACATAATAGTGTCCATCACCCCTCAAATTTTCGCCGTCCCCTCAAATCTTATGTAATCGACCTCGGAGTACCCGGAAATTGAAGCTCTCAACAAGGGCTATTGTTTGGTGCATGAAGGAAGAAATTCTCTCGAGCCGTTTGTCCAAAACTTGAGGTTTGATGGTATTGATGGACACTTCGGTAAGTATCGCTATCGGCAATCACCCAAGACTAGCTTTCAAGAAGCTAAGGATCATGCATTTTAGTACTTGGATGCATGTTCTCCTGAGGTCATTCAACACTTTATTCAGTGCTCTTGGCGTTTCATGAGTGCTTACCGGATCGGGCTGACCGGTAGACTTGCAGCATGGGTTTTTCGGAGGCAGAAGTCCCACAGACAGGTTTCGGCAACCACATTGAAAGATTTGGAGGCTGGGATGCGTAAATAGTGTTTTTACATGTCTACATAGCATATAATTATTATTTTTTTGCCATCCCAGATGGCTACAGAGGTACACACAATTTTGTTCAAACCCGTCCAAAATTTCGCCAACCCTTATTTGTCGTGGGAAAATTCCCAAAAATTGGTTTTGGGGGTATTTCGGCCCTCTGAATCTGATTCTGAACTCAGATTTGCCAAAATCTTACTCAAAAACACAGGATCACGGTTGTTGGGTTTGATTGTCCGCAACTGTAATTCCTGAGACTCTCAATCTACTCTGTCAAGAGAATATTGTAGGTGAAGCTCAATGAGACAGCTGGGCAGCTTGACCAGCGGAAAGATGCACCGCTGACTTTGCAATGTCAATTAATGAGAGGTTATTAGCCTGTTCTCGTTGTGGATCCGTTGGGCATCTCAGTCATCCCAAGAAAATACAAGGAGTGTGTATGTACATACATAAATAAATAAATAGTTAGACACCAGCAGCCCAGAATAGAATACCGTAGCAACAAGTATAAGTGGGTTTCAGAGTTCACCAATTGTTCAATGTCATCCCATGATGGTCACAGTTTCATCTGCCTTGGAGGAGACCACCTTACTGCTGGAAGTCTCTTTATTCTTATTCACACCAGTACTCGGGGCATGTAGGACTGCAAGTTGGGTCAAGGACTTCCTATTGCCTTGTCCCAGAGCCACAAGCCTCATGTCAATTGCTGCAACATCTTTGGCCTGGAGGGAGCGCTCGAACAGTGGTTGAGCCGCGGTCCATAACTCTACTGCTTTAGCAATTTCTGCTTTCTGCTGTGCAAGATCCCCAAGCTGCAACATACACTGGGCTCGACTGCGGTGAACATCCATGAAAGTGAATTCCTCTAGAGCAACAATGAAGAGGTTCTCAGCTGCAACTTCATCCACGTCAATGAATAGATCTCCAATGAAAAGCAGTGCCTTGTAAAATGCAAGTTTCTCTTTGGACCTGTGTGCATGGCATAAGTAAAGCACCGGCCATGTTGCCTGCCTAAGCTCAATTGGCCATCTTGAGATATTAGCAAGTCTCTCCAGGCACACCCCAGTGTCTGTGGTACAGGCTGACTTGAGGTAATCCTGGAATTGATTTTTTGCTGATGCTTCATTCCCCTTTGTCAAGTCAAGGTCTGCCACAATTATGCCATAGTACATCATGGCCCAGTCCTACTTCATGTCACTGAATATTTCTTGGGCTCGGTCCAAGGTGAGGTGCACAGTGTCAGTGGTGGCACCAATGAGTACATTGATCAGTGACAAATTCAGGAGTACTGAACCATAGAGGGAGGAACTTGGATCAAGCTGATTGTCTTGTAAGTTCATCTCGTAAATACTTCTGGCCTCAGCATATTCAGATTTTTGCAGGTGAATCTCTGCTTGAGAATTCAGGATATTATGATGACTGCCGCGTTATTTTGGATAAGATCATCGGCAAGGTCTCGGATCCACCGCAATTCCTGGGCAGTCCAATATGTGCCAGTGTCAGCGGTGCGATACGCATCCAGAATCTTCGGGAGAAGGGCAGTCCCCGCGACCCGAGTGTTTTTGACCAAATCTGGGTTGCTACTGACTTTGCAATGCAAGAGTTCCAACATATCATTCATTTGCAGCCCCGCTAGCCAATGCAATCCAAGAAAGCGCCAGAGTGAGTAGAACGGCTCCGAGTCGGAGAGACCGGCTTTGGGAATGCCCCAAGGCAACATTGCAAGCATCAGGGTGGTTTCCTCTGCTAACACCGCGCAGGTAGGATTTCGCTGGACAATTTTTCTGTTGTGTTTAACCCAATCCTGGGATTTGCGCCAAGGTACCCATATATCGTGCTTGATTTCGAGCACCGCAACCCAGTACAACAGAATCCACAGCGGGAAGTGAGTTACATCTCCGCCGAGATGACTGTAGATCACGGATTGACTTCCATCGAGCCAACACTGGCGACTGCAGGCAACGAGTTTATTGACGGTCTTCGAATCCGGAATAGGAAGACGCCACGTGCGAAGCATCAAGTCCTTGTCGCTGATGTCTGGGATTATTGTGCTGAAGAACTGAGCAGGTTGAGTGGCCGTAACGACCGTGTTTTGGAGGGGAAGAGGGAACTCCAGCATTTTTGTGATGGTGAGGTGCGGCGATGGCAGAAGCTCGAATTCGAGTTCCTGTGGGATAGTGAAGTATTCTGTCGCCATCCTCTTCACCCTGGGAGGGACAGACACCCAGACTTTACCCTGGGCAATCCAATCCACTTCGTTCTCTATGGGATCCATCGAAAGAGGAGGAGAGAGAGGAATATTTTTTCAATTGATGCCTCTATGAACTCAGCATGGAACCGCCTTCAAAGTTCGCGCTCTGTCGACTTGCTCTTGCCTAGATGTCACTGAGCAAACACAGAATGCCAACGGAATGACCAAGTAATGACCGAGTGAAGGGGGGGAAAAACATGATGCGTCAACGGAGCCCCGAATGGTTGCAAATGGCAACAAAGCAATATTATTTGAACTTCCTGAGCCCCATGCATCTCTAAATACGTATTGGAGATCGCCCTCGGTGTCAGGGAACCCCTATTCCACACCGGTTCGGTCGGCCTGATGCCTCCCGATGGCACCGTGTCTGCGATCAAGCTCGGGATCTTTGCCGATCACTCCGGTCACGTACATCTGTATAGTAGCTTTTATACCCGCAGTCTAGCGTGGGAATCCTCAGAGTTTCTTCTCTTTGGATCTCCCTCGCTAGGACTCTTGAGTATTCTCGGGCCTCGAGGTTGCCCTTACAGCAGAAGAAACTCTCTAAGGGATTAACTGGTCAAGATTGGGAAATTTGGCGCCACAGACTCGGACCACTACTCTAGTGCTCCTACCTCTCCCTCCTCCAATCTTGACCCCTCCTCCCCTGCCCCCGATCCCGTCATGGCGGACTCCACTGCTGCTAACGCTGACCGCTTGACCCGGATCGAGGACACCCTCGAACGGCTTCTTCGCCTAGTTGATAACCCAATCCCACCACCAGCACGTGTTCCCTCGCCTGCCCCGTCCCTTGCTGCTACGGTTCCGGACCCGGGTCCAGGAATATTTGGTAACATTACCCCTGGTGCAAAATCGGTCCTCCGACCGAATCCCCCGTTTGTCTTTGATGGCGATCGGTCCCAAGGTCGGGCATTCCTTCATGCTGTCCGCTCCTATGCCCGCCTCCTCCCTGAGGCCTTCACTGAGGACGGCCACCCCTCAGAGGAGAAGGTTGTCCGGTACGCCATGTCCTTCATGGCGAAGGACTCCGCACAGCTTTGGGCAGAGCGTCACTCCAAGAAGGACGAGTTCCCCTTCCCCACCTGGGCTGCCTTCACTGCCGAATTCAAGCTCAGATTCGTCGAGGAGAACGAGCAGGACCATGCCCTGCAAAAACTCGAGTCCCGGTCGTACTTCATGGGTTCCCACGACGTCTTCCGCTACACTGACGAGTTTGAGGACCTCGTTGACCTTGCGGGCTTTGAAGACCCTCTCATGAAGGTCACCAAGTACCGGACTGGACTCGACCCGGCCATTAACCTCGCCATCACCGGGTCGAGCGACCCCCCTGACCTGCGTGACTACGCTGCATGGCGGCTTTGTGCATACCACCAGTACGAGTTCGCTTCTCCGGGCAAAGGCCGCAGGTACTGGTTCAGCTGGGACGTCTGGTCGACACTCAGTTGTTCCAAGCCGCCCCCGGCCCACCCCAGCACTCGATGTGGCTGCGCCCCCGCAGAGGGCCGCTCCCCCCACGCTTCCACCTCCGGTCCATATGGACGTTGACCGTGCACGGGCCACCCGCCGCTCTCCTCGTCGCGGATGCTTCCAGTGCGGGGACCCCAACCACTTCGCCCGTGATTGCACCACCCTTATGGATGTACGGAACGTTGACGTCCTCGACGAGGTTGTCCAACAGCTTGGGCCCGACATGCTCGAGGAGCTCATCACCCGTGTCGCCTCAGCCGAGGTGGCCGCCGAACATGCAGCAGTTGTGGAGCAGGAGGGTTTTGTCCCCCGTGCAGAGTGAGCGGTGCGCCCTCTGTCGCGTCCCCTAATCGTTTTGCTGTTTTGTGTAATGAGTCTGACAATACATCTCTTGCACCCATCGAAACGATAGACGCACCCCCGGACCAGTTCCAAAGTGGTCTAAAAATAGCGATGACGTCCGCCCAAAAAAAAAATACGTTGAAGTCCGTACCATATTTTGGAGCGGATGTCATGCTGTGCAGCACAGCCGCTGGGTGGCTGTCTGACCCACCCAGAACAGCCACAGAGCTGCCTTCTGGCGACGGCGTGGGAACTCCCGGTGTAATTCCGGTCCGAGGGCCGCCGGTTCAATCCCCGGCGCAGACAACTATAACTTCATTGCCCCGAGACCTTCCCTGGGATCGTCTGCGGCGTAAAGCAGCATGGGAGCGCAAACTTCCCAAGCGCTATACAATCTCGGCCACTCCTGGTCCAAACTCCCTACACCTTCCACTGGAGATCGAGTCCACCGACAATGCCTTAAAGCTCGTGCTTGAGGGCCTTGTTGACTGTGGGGCGACTTCCGACTTCATTGACTCGGAGTATGTTGCAGCGAACAAAATCCCAGTTTGCCGGCTGAATCAGCCCATCCCGGTCTATAATGTCGACGGCTCTCCAAACGAGGCTGGCAGCATCCGCGAAGTCGCAGACATAATCCTGCGATACCGAACCCACTCTGAGCGGGTCATTCTTGCTGTGACCCGACTCGGTAAGCAGAAGCTCATCCTCGGGTTCTCCTGGCTCCGAAAGCATAACCCGGAAATTAACTGGGCAACCCGAGAGGTCAAAATGTGAACTGAGGACGGAGCGCCAGCATGCCAAAACTGCCACCTCTATCCTCCGGCAGCTTTGTGCGGGTCCCCTTCCCAGGATTGCCGTTGTTGACACTGACAACCGCTCCGGGGAAGAGGATGACTTAGAGTTCGACGAGGAGCTCCCCGAACTCTCCCCGGATACCTCTGACGATGAGGACAATGAGGACAATGATTCCATTGAGGACGGTGAGCGCATCTTTTACACCACCTTCTCACCGCCCAAAGACATCCGGGCCACTAGTACTGTCTCACAGCGACTGGCAGAGGCCCATGCCAAGAACTCCGCGTCTCCCAGTGACACCATCCCTGAATGGGCACGTGAGTTCGAGGATGTCTTCAACCGGGAATCATTTGACTCGTTGCCTGAACATCGGACGTGGGACCACGCCATTGAGCTCGTCCCGGATGCTAAGCCAGCCAACTGTAAGGTTTACCCGATCTCACCCCTCGAACAGCGTGAGCTCGACGCGTTCATTGAGGAAGGCTTGGCTACGGGACGAATCCGGCCGTCGAAATCCCCTATGGCATCTCCAGTCTTCTTCGTCAAGAAGAAGGATGGTGGCCTCAGGTTCGTCCAGGACTATCGAGCGCTCAATGCAATGACCGTGAAGAACCGATACCCCCTTCCGCTGATCAACAACCTCATTAATCGTTTGAAAGGCGCCCGGTTCTTCACAAAGCTCGATGTCCGCTGGGGTTTCAACAATGTCCGCATCCGGGAGGGCGATGAGTGGAAGGCTGCCTTCCGTACTAACCGAGGCCTGTTCGAACCTCTGGTTATGTACTTCGGCCTTACCAACTCCCCCGCGACCTTCCAGACCATGATGAACGATATCTTCCAGGACCTCATCATGTCTGGTGACGTTATGGTGTATTTCGACAACATTCTCATCGTGCACTCGGACCTCACTCGGCACCGCGAAATAGTCCGCGAAGTTCTACGGTGTCTCCGGAAGCATAAGCTGTACCTGCGGCCGGAGAAGTGCGAGTTTGAGAAGTCATCAATTGAGTACCTGGGAGTGATCATCTCTCACGACCACGTCGAGATGGACCCTGTCAAGGTTGCTGGAGTCCTCGCCTGGCCCACCCCTGAGAACAAGAAGGATGTGCAGGAGTTCGTTGGCTTCACAAACTTCTATCGGAGGTTCATTCGAGATTTCTCAGACATTGCGCGGCCCCTCTTTGATCTCACTGCGAAGGGCCGTGCATGGGTTTGGACTGAGAAGGAGGCTGCCGCGTTCCAAGGACTCAAGGACGCGGTCACCTCCGACCCAGTACTTATCCTGCCTAATGAATCTCGGATGTATCGGCTTGAGGCAGATAGTTCCGACTTTGCCTCGGGGGCCGTCCTTTCCCAGGAAGGCCCCGACGGGAAGTGGCACCCCGTAGTGTTCTTCTCCAAGAGCTTGAGTCCGGTCCAGCGCAACTACGAGATCCACGACAAGGAGATGCTTGTGATTGTACGGTCTCTTGAGGAGTGGCGGCACTTCCTTGAGGGCGTGCAGCACCCTGTCGAGATCTGGACCGACCACAAGAACTTGGAGTATTTTCGGAAGTCGCAGACTCTCAACCGGCGACAGGCGAGGTGGTCCCTCTACCTGTCTCGGTTTGACTTCACGCTACACCACAAGCCCGGCAAGCTGATGGGTCGACCTGACGCGCTCTCCCGACGCCCCGACCACGGGCAGTCTTCTGATAACCAGGACGTGACTCTCCTGGATCCGAAGCTGTTCCATGTCCGCGCGCTGGAGGGTGTTGTCGTCGAGGGTCCTCAGGTCCCACTCCTTCGAGACATTCGGGAAGCCTTGGCAGGCAACCCGGACCTCGAAGACCCCGTGGCGGTTGCTGCACGCGAGCTTCTCAAAGTCCGAGGTGCTCGCTCGTCGCGCTCTGCTGAGTGGCGTGTCGATGCTGGTCTACTCTACTTCCATGCAAGATTGTTGTCCCCCGGGACAAGGACCTCCGTCGCCGGATTTTAGAGCAGCACCACGACACCAAGGTCGCTGGGCATGCCGGTCGTTTCAAGACATTGGAGCTTGTTTTCCGGAACTACTGGTGGCCCCAGATGTCCCGTCATGTCAGCCGCTACGTAGCAACCTGCGACCTGTGCTGCCGCACAAAGGCGCTCCGAAGGCTTCCCACCGGCGAGCTGCACCCAACGGAGATTCCTGAGGAGCGCTGGAGCACGGTCTCGGTGGACTTTGTGGTCGAGCTTCCGGAGGCTCATGGGTACAACGCGATCATGGTGGTGTGTGATGTTCTTGGTAAACGTGCCCACTTCATCGAGACCACCACCCACATTAACGCGGTTGGGGCTGCCCGGTTGTATTACCGGCATGTGTGGAAACACCATGGCACCCCAGAGAAGTACATCTCTGACCGGGGTCCGCAGTTCATCGCTGAGTTCACTCGTGAGCTCTGGCGGCTCATTGGCATCGAGCCCGCTACCTCCACGTTGTACCACCCCCAGACCGAGCGCGTCAACCAAGAGATGGAACAGTTCCTCCGGCTTTTCACCAATTACAAGCAGGACGACTGGGACGATCTCCTTCCGGCTGCCGAATTCGCCTACAACAACCACATCCACTCCTCTACCCAGCAGGTCCCGTTCATGACCAACACCGGACGGCTCCCTCGCATGGGGTTTGAGCCTAGGGAATGACACGGGTGATACCGTGGGTGTCACAACGTTACACCGTACCCGTGACCCGTGATACCGTACCCGTTTTCCCATGGGTACGGTATTACGGGTTTGAACCCGCGGTATTTACGTAAACACCCGCGGTTCAATTACCGGGGTTTTTAACTGTGGTATTTCACTTGTTCTACTGAGTTCACACCAAGTAAACATGGTATAAATGATATTAAGTATGAAAAGCTGCCTAGACAGACAAGTACTTTGTATTATACTGCAGAAACAACCATGGGACTTTAATCATGTGACCGGCAACTGGTTTCCGGGTGAAGAAATAGTTGTTTTAGATGCCAATATTCACAAGCCAAGTAGTATAAGAGTTGGATACCCTCAATTAGTGATTGGCATAGCAGGAATGACCTCACGAATTTGATTTTGTGTCATCTTTACCAGTAAAACCCGGATTTTCCTGAATATAATGTACTGCAGCTGCATGAGGACTTGCAGTTTGTGTTCACCATGTTTCAATGGTAGGCCTATAACTCTCAAAATTTTCCTAGATTTATATGTGCTGTAGGGATGGAGGATCGGTCAAATCAAGTGTTATTTGTCAATATTTACCTGTCATCCCAAAAAGGAATCCTGTGGTTCATTCTAACCAGTATCCTGCCAAAATTCCCCAGGACTTTGCATAATGCTCCTTTAGCTTACCTGTAAGTACTCCTGTTATGACTTTCTGTTGAAACCAGAAGGTCCTGGGTTCAAATCCTCCTGGTGACCTTTTTGAGGGCCACGGGTTAACTACCGCAGTATTCCCGGGTACGGTAGTCCCGCGGGTTGCGGTACTCACGGTGTTAGGAAAATCAACTACCGTACCCGCACCCGCGGCACCCGTACCCGTGTTACCGTGGGTTTACCCAAACCCGTGTCATACACTATTTGAGCCAAACGGGCTGCGTTCAGAGTTGGAATCGGTAAACGAGTTCCGCGACCGGATTGCCTCTGGGGTTTCCGAAGCCAAGGCCGCACTGGTCAAGGCTAAGGATGAGTACAAGCGGTATTACGACCGCCGCCGCACTCTAGCCCCAGAGATCAAGGTTGGCGACCGGGTGTGGCTTGATGCCTCCGACATCCAGACCACCCGCCCCTCGCCGAAGTTCTCTCACCGATGCTTGGGCCCCTTCAAGGTGGTCAAGGTTGTCGGTCGGGGTGCGTACAAGCTGGAGCTGCCGCCTCGCCTCTCTCAGCTTCACCCTGTGTTCCCTGTGGTGAAGCTGCAGCTTGCTGAGGATGACCCTTTTGAAGGCCGCCCCCGCTATGACGAGCCAGCCCCAGTCCTTCCACAGGTGCCTGGGGACGCTCCAGAGTGGGAAGTCGATGAGATTCTCGAGGCCAAAATCCGTTGGAAGTCGCTGTGGTATTGGGTGTCTTGGAAGGGGTACGACCCTTCACATAACCAGTGGGTCAAACACTCCGACCTCTTTGCTCCTGAGGCTGTCGCTGAGTACTACCGCAAATATCTGGCTGCCCCACGGGTTATTGCTGTCACCTCCTTCAACTCCCTAATCTTCCGGGACCCAGCTCTTCACATTCGGTCTATGCGTCGAGGCGCCGCATTCCAAGGGGGGGGTGATGTCAGGGGAACCCCTATTCCACACCGGTCCGGTCAGCCTGATGCCTCCCGATGGCACCGTGTCTGCGATCAAGCTCGGGATCTTTGCCGATCACTCCGGTCACGTACATCTGTATAGTAGCTTTTATACCCGCAGTCTAGCGTGGGAATCCTCAGAGTTTCTTCTCTTTGGATCTCCCTCGCTAGGTGCGTTACAGTTTCCTGTACTCTAGTATATCTTATTTATATCTTTGGATCTCCCTCGCTAGGACTCTTGAGTATTCTCGGGCCTCGAGGTTGCCCTTACACTCGGGCGGTCTCGGGGGGTGGCACGCTGATTTACGAAATGAACTTTGTCAAGCCGGTGACGCTCGCGGGGTAGTCCTGTGGTTACCACACTATCATAGTAGGCGACCAGGGTTATTATATAAGCTTTCCATTTTGGGAAAGCACGTGAGCGGTCCGTTAACGCGTTCTGACCTTTTCTGACACAGCACGGACACAAAACTACATGTCACTTTAACCCAAATGCTTGTGTTATACAATAAAATGAATTTGGGGTAAATCTGGGGAAGACTGGTTTAAAGTCCTCAAATTATGACTTTCCTCGCCCTTTTCGGCCGAAAAGAGTGTTTGATGTCCGAACTGCTCACAGGAAGGCCCTGCACACTTTAATCTTCGAGTGGGACACCTGGGAGGGTGTCCAACGACTCTTGTTGCAAAATATCACGCCTTCTTGGCTTTCAACACGTGAAATACAGTGAAATACTCGCGTTGTTTGGTCGTGCATCAACTATCAATTTTGATAACGTTGGACGCCACTTAGTTGACACGGTAACTAACAGACTCTATAACGCGAGGCACGAGCGCATTTTTTATAGAGCATCTGTCTAGAGAGACTACTCGCGGGGCAAGTTTGAACACCGAACCCAGTGAACTTTTGCGGTGACGGGTGACACCCCATGAACTAGTGGTCGTAAGACTACAGTAACTGAAGAAGAGATGTCTGCAAACACACGAACCATTGAGATAGACAAACCAATGACCTTTGACCCGAGTTTCAGACTGGTCAGTGTACAGGATGGTTTCAGAATTTTTGCAGATGAAGATTCGATGAATCAGATTGCCGCAAGGCGGGGGGCACAGTTAGAGCCGCTGCCAGAGCTAATCACCGCTTCCATCCACATAAAGATACGAGACCAACTTCGGACTTTTGCATGTGTGACCGCAGATCACCAAGTCCGCAACTTCTGACCTGTGGAAAAACCGGCTTCGACTTGTTCGTCTGGAAGTTCCGAGCATCACGTGATCTTACACGTTGTGTACTTCTGTCATAACAAGTTGAGGGGACCCGCCTTTGGCAGGTGTTTTACTGCACAATCTGTGCTCACAAAGACACAGTGGCCTCCGAGCTCGCCAGTTTTTGGCCCTCGCTAGCGCTCGGGCATCTCATTACCACCGGGTCAGGTGACTTTATCACCTTACATTATCAAAAAAGCTGTGCTCTTCATGTTTTAATGTATAGGACAATGTCACAAGTATTACTTGGTTGTGTGTTCAGCCAATCCTTAAGTCCCCAGAGTAGATATTGAAAGTCCCTTAATGTGTGGCTTATTGTAAGAGATGCTTTCCTGACTTTGGAGTACTAGCAATCCCTGAAGTGCTGCTTGATTGATTTGTGGCAGTATGTACTTTCTGCCTCATAGTCCAGCTGGTTCCCAATTAACCATTGCAACTTAGGTGCCAAAATGCTTCAGAACCAGAACTTGCTGCTAGTCGCTCAACATACATGTTTGAAGCCAGAAGTTGTGAAAAAAGTAGATTTTCACTAGTGTTCATTTTCAAGGCTTATCATCAGTGTGATGAAGACTAAGCGAGGAACAAGAACAACTTGTGAAGAAGATGAAAATAAAAATAAAAATAAAAAAACAGTAGGGTACATGGGTGGAACTAGAGCTACTTATATGTACTTCTGGGTTGGTTGGTATCTGTTTGCACAAGAATGGAGAAAACAATAAGACCTGAAACGATATCCAGACATGACCTCGATCACCTGCTGATGTAGAATGGAGAGGTCAAATAAGTGTGAAATGATATCAACACTAGTCAACATCATCAAGCACAGATACCGCAGTCATGGGAAGCAGCCGATCCAGGATCGATAGGATCATGGGTTTCGATGGCATTATTGATGGAGTCAACTGGTCAGGCTGTGACACATCCAGATGATCCTCGCCCGGAACTTGTTTCTGCTCTAGCACAACACTCATGAGTTCCTGGGCCCTTTGATTTTCTCCCAGGTTTGAGTATAAGTTAGCCAGATTCCTCATGGTATGCAAAGTGTGTGGATGATTGTCACCAGGAAGCTGTTTCCGTTTCTCCAGCACAACACTCATGAGTTCCTGCGCTTTCTGATGTTCTCCCAGATCTGAGTATGAGTTGGCCAGGTTGCCCATGGTCAGCAGGGTGTCTGGATGATCCTCACCAAGAACCTGTTTCTGTTTCTCTAGCACAACACTCATGAGTTCCTGTGCTTTCTGATGTTCTCCCAGATCTGAGTATGAGCTGGCCAGGTTGCCCATGGTCAGCAGGGTGTCTGGATGATTGTCACCAAGAAGCTGCTTCCGTTTCTCCAGCACAACACTTTTGAGTTCCTGTGCTTTCTGATGTTCTCCCAGGTCTGAGTATGAGCTGGCCAGGTTGCCCATGGTCAGCAGGGTGGCTGGATGATTGTCACCAAGAAGCTGCTTCCGTTTCTCCAGCACAACACTCATGAGTTTCTGTGCTTTCTGATGTTCTCCCAGATCTGAGTATGAGCTGGCCAGGTTGCCCATGGTCAGCAGGGTGTCTGGATGATTATCACCAAGAAGCTGCTTCCGTTTCTCCGGCACAACACTTTTGAGTTCCTGTGCTTTCTGATATTCTCCCAGGTCTGAGTATGAGTTGGCCAGGTTGCCCATGGTCAGCAGGGTGTCTGGATGATCCTCACCAAGAAGCTGCTTCCGTTTCTCCACAACACTTTTGAGTTCCTGTGCTTTTTGATGTTCTCCCAGATCTGAGTATGAGCTGGCCAGGTTGCCCATGGTAAGCAGGGTGTCTGGATGATCCTCGCCACGAATCCAGACAATGCTGAGCACCATTACAATGCTTCTGCAGCGGACTATGAGCAACGGCCCAATCCTTGAAATCAGTACTTCCACCTTGCCTGGGTTGTAACCGGCTTCAAATATATTCAGTAGGTAAGTTAACTCAGGGGCCTGCGGCCCGATTCTTTCAAGGCCTTGGCGCTGAGAGACGGCATGCTCACCGTATCAATTGACACAAGTTCGGCATCTCAATGTCGCCGCGGCGGTAAGAAAACGCGTTTTTCTAGAGAAGTGAGTCTCAGGGCAAGCCCTCTCCAAGTTTGACTTCGAAGGCGCACGCGGCGCGAATTTACACATCAAATTGAAGAAGGAGGCCTCGCTGCCTTCTAGGTTTGAGTGCCGATCCCAGGGCCAATTGACACGTACACATCCTAGGAGTGAATAATATGTGATTCTCACCGAGGAGCGTACACACCTATCCCGGGTGGCAGCCACATTTGACTGGCGGCCCATTGGATTCCAATAATCTGCATATTTGACGGGAGCCACGGAACAACCCTTTGAAATCCCATAGGACCCATCAATCTGCTTAGAAAGCAATGGAAAACTGAGAAAAAGTTGACTGGTTGATACTTGGTTGATACATCACTTTTTGCCAAACAATTGATGGCCATCACTTGTATAGAAATCCACTAGATCTGCAGCCCGTCAACTTCCGATGAATCCCGGGATTGCCGTGTAAGTAGAGGCATTAGGGTGTTTCATAATCAAAAATCCGACCTCAACTTGTGCCGCAACTTGCCAGAAGTTGAGGCAGAAGTTGGGGCATGAAATGGGAGTTGGGACTAGGGCTGGCACCTGTTGCTGTGGCGGGCACGGCCGTCTTTTTACGGCTCGTTGATTGGTCTTTTTGAGCTGCAACGGGACGGGACGGTCAACGGGACAGCCGTCGCGTAACAATGGCTTCCAGTGTCGACTTTATTCAAACTTTGTTCGGGGGTCCTGTTTGAAGGTAATCGTGGCTCCGTAAAGTCCCTAATAATACAGGAGGATTGCGTGGAGGTAAAGGATGATTTCTTTAGACCTTTCTGAGCCCGAGTAGTGTCCCAAATGAATTTGAACTGACATGTTGGTCTTTCCTAGAACGGAATGATGGCCCAGCAAACTTCGGCTGAGTTCAATATAGCTTCCATTCCATCCAAAACTCTGAGGAAACTCAGAATCAGGTGCAAGTACACAAAGGGTGGTGAATCATCCAGAGAAAACATGCTTCACGGCCAAAGTAGGATGACACACCCGTGTGCCGTCGATTTGCCGTTCCGGCCCGTTAAACAACGGGCCGTTTTTGGACCGCAACGGCAACGGGCGGTAGCCCT
Source organism: Mycena metata (assembly GCA_029378385.1). Taxonomy (NCBI): domain Eukaryota; kingdom Fungi; phylum Basidiomycota; class Agaricomycetes; order Agaricales; family Mycenaceae; genus Mycena; species Mycena metata. The sequence goes on along the minus strand of JARKIB010000585.1, from coordinate 36,776 downwards.
AGTTGGGACCAGTGTTGCAGTTAAGGGTTAAGGGCTTAGTCTTATTAAGGGCTTAACACATGTTAAGACTAAGCCCTTAATATCGGGCGGGTCGTAACTTAAGCCCTTATTAAGCCTTAACATGTTCCCATCAAACAGTAATCACTGCAGTAAACATTCAGCAGTGTTCTCACCTTCATGTATCATCTGTCCTGTAAACCCAACACGAACCGTTTCACAGCTTGATGGGTTATGAGATATTTTCTCCCACGGTTCAGAGCAGCGGAAATCTCAATGATGGAACCTCCTGCAGCTGAGCATGGTGATAAGGGCCTGACTCTGGTGCTTAGGAGGGCTCTGGGGAGGATTAGGAAGGTTAATACTCTGTTTTTGCGCTATATTTGTGTAGGGACGGGACACAGCTATTTCAGGAATTAACCCTTAATATGACCCTTAATTTGAGCACCCTTAATAAGCCTTAACAAGAGTTAAGGCCCTAATTTTGGGGAGTACCCTTAATAAGACCCTTAACTATAACACTGGTTGGGACTGAAATTGTGCGTTGCAGCACGACTTGACGTCCAGCTTCTGCCCCAGCTTCTGCCCCAACTTCGGCTAATGTGTCATTTGGGCCTCGATCACGCATTCTCTGCCTCAACTCCGGAGTTGAGGCAGAGTTGCTGGCTCGGGTGTTTCACGACCAGACCTCCAACTTGTGCCTCAACTTGCCCCAAGTTGAGGCAGAGTTGAGGCAGAAATCGGGGCACAAGTTGGGGTCGGATTTCTAATTATGAAATACCCTATTCATACTCGTGAACTGCAAACGTGCCCGCGGCCAGAATCCTTGAAGCACTTCACCGTTGGTTTCATTGGCAGCATAGATCACCGAGCCAACTCCTGCGGCAAACTTCAGTGCTTGAGGACCGTGTGAAAACACTCAAGGACGCAGGTATGTACCTGAACAGCGCCGGCGGCCCGAATTTTTGAAGGTATAACCGCCCCAAGTACCGAATTTTTCAAGGCAAAGATGATGGATCAAACTGCGCCTGCGGCAAAGAAAAATAAGTATTCAACGCGTCTTTCTTCAATTCGACGCGTCTTTAACCTTCCCCGACACTCCCAGGTCTAATTCAAGCCATTAGTCTCAAATTCGACGCGTCTTAACCCTAACATCGAGTCCTTGGAACGAACGCGGCCGGGGTGATGAAAAACTATTTATTCGATACGTTGATTATTTGGGAGGAACACGAATTTATTGTACGTGTTCGTCGTGTCTCCAACTTACATCAAGTCAACGAGAATGAACTCCTCAAGATAGCGCCTGCGGCGGAGGTAAAATGGGATTTTCAGCGCAAAGAGGAGGGTCTCACGGCAGCCCCAGACTGCGCAGTGTCCCCCGCGCAATTTTTTCGCGGCAGGACGAAGAAAAATATATCAACGCGCCTCGGTTTGAGTTCATCGACGCGTCTCGAGTCTCAATTAACGCGTCTTCCACGGGTATGTAAGATCCCTTGAAGCACCACTCAAATGCTTCCCAGCCCACACAACTTTAGAAGGAGGAAAGCAATATATTCAGGCAGCTACTAGGTACGTACATACGTATATCACCTTACCTTGATTTCGGTACTAGTAGACTGGGATTCAATGAGATTGGGCAAGCGAAAGAGCATGTACGGGAAACGTACCAAGGAGTAGCGGTGGGTGCTTCTGCACGCGAACGGCACTGTGGTGTTCGCACACATCGAGAGGCGAGCGGCGTTCATGGAATCTAGTAAAAAAAGTCAATGAAAAGCAAACGACGAATATGCACCTGCTAATATCACAACGTCCCGCTTTCGGTCCCTATCGAGACTCGCCGCCGGCGTCAGCAGCCCGAGCGGACGCTTCCTGCTCCCTCCCGCCTGGCTCCCACTACCGCTTGTATGGCCATGCGAGCTCGACGCGTACAAGATCGGCACCGAATGCTGGGCCGCGGCTGCGTGTGGTGCGCGGGGAGGATCTCGTCAAAAAATGACGAGCGTGCAGTAGCCGTCGCGCGACGAGAGCATCAGGCACTGCTCGTCCGAGGACCTGTATCGCGCACGCTCAGTACAAAAGAGATAAAAAAAGGGGGAGGCGACTCACCACGTCAAATCCGTAAGCTCGGTATAATGCGGCTTCGTGAGTAGACACACCGGCCCCGCCTGCTGCGTGTCATATATCGCGACCGTGTCCATAGTTACCACCGCGTACAGCATGTGCTACGGCACTGGCATGCTGCCCGGGGGAACATCGCGTGCCCGGGCGCAGGCGTAGACGGCTTGGACGCAGCGGGCGTCGGCGGGCAGCGCACGTGAACGTTCGCGCGCGAGGCAAGGGTGTTGTTACGGAGCGGGCACGGCGATTGTCGATCGAACGCTCCTGCTTCTCCCTGCGCCGATGCAAGCGGCCCAACGAGCCACCTCCATACTCCCCTCCGCATCCCTCGCCCACTCCCATTCGCCCTCCCCACCCGTCGCCGTGCCCGTGCCCATACGCGGTTCCCTTCCCCTACGTGCGAAGTCGACGCCACCCATGGCCCGGTGGATAGATAGATAGATGGCATGAGACAGAGTAATAACATAGCGGACGATAGCGAGGATGAGGGAGGCGACTCGACTCACTACGTCAAATCCGAGAAGAGATGAGACGAGGGAGAAAAAGCAAAAAGATGGGCTTGAGGATGAGGCAGCGCGGCGGGCACGCGCGGATGGAAGACGCGGTGGCGCGCCGGATTTATGCAGCGGGGACTGCACTCCATCACGGTGGGAACATCACCTACGAGCAAACGAGTGAGCAAACTATCCAGACGAGGAGGGAAGAGAGGGCACATACGAAGCTATCCCCGGCCTGCAGCACAGGGACGAGCATGCGCGTCGGAGGTTCACGCCACCGCAGACGCGCAAGCGCGAGCCCGTCCCGAAGGGCGTCGTGTGGCTCGCCATCCGCGCGAGGCACGCCTCCGCCTCCGACGCCTCCCCACCATCCATGAGTCCTCCTTGGACCCGGCGGCGCGATGGCAGCCAGCGCTGGGGAGGAGTGTACGAGGGCGGCCAGGCCTGCGTGGAGTCGATCGTGCGTGCCGGGTGGGAGCGCGTGCGTACCCCATCTTCTGCGCGGACGAACTTCGACGTTGTTGGATGTGGATACAGTGGGGCGCGGCGCCGCACAGACAGAGGGAGAGCTGACGCAGCGTCGCGTCAGCGAGGGCGAGGATCGCGATGGAAGTGAAGTGAATGAAGGAACTAACCCGCCTTGATAAAGGCCTCGTTGTGCATAAAGGCGTTGAGGTACTCCATACCGCTTGAGGATCTTGATATCGGGACAGCGCTCGGGTGGCATCGATGTCGTCCTGGAGCGCGCGCAGGATGTGGTGGCGGCGCGTAAGCTCCCAGAGGAAGTACGAGTGGTGTGGTATCCGTGCCAGCAACCCTACTACTCGCGAGTGGTGAGCGAGCATGCAGTGAAGGGAAGGAAGAAAGAAGAACGAAAAGGACGTACATACATTCCATCGTCTCGCCATTGGGGTACTTGTAGGCGGCAGCATGTACGACCTTTCGGTGTCTTCGGAAAAGGACGAGTGTTGAGAGGAGCAGGACGGGGCCGGCGACGAGGCGCGTGAAGAGGAGCAGCTGAAGGTTGGGAAGGCCGAGAGGAGGTGCGATGCGGTGGGTGCCACGACGGTCGGCGCGGGGACGGGGGCAGCGGGGGCTTTGCCGGCATTTAACTGGGCGCGCATTTCGTAGACGCGGGTCGAGACGAATTCGGCCAAGAGTCGCACGTTGCTTGAGCCGCACGTTGGGAATTGAGATTCTATGCCCACGTCGGGACGGCGCTGTAAAGAGGGAGATGACAGGTCAGCGAAAGTGTGAGGAATCAAAGCAGGGAATAACGGAAGGTAAAAGAAAGTAGAATGAAGAAAACGGTGAGGGACAGAGCCATAGGATGGGGAGTTAGCAACGACGCGTCCGCAGAAGAAAAGGAAAAGAACAATCACGTACCAAAATGCCGCGTCTCGCCCAATTGCCACAGTCAAGGCTTCCCCAGCCTCGAGAGCCCACTTGCGGATGGCCCCGAGCGAAAAGCCATAAGACGATGACACGATAATGTCGAGTGCGAACTGAGATCGCGTCAGTCGACATGGAATAATAAACGCGCGATGTGAAACGCACGTGTCGGAAGAGTCCAGCGGGGTGTGCGGGGGGAGTCCATGGAGAGTCTGTGAAATGGATGTGTGAGTTGCGATGCCGCGAGCAAGAAGATTGAGTAAAGAAATAGAAAGCGACAAGACGCAACCGAGACGTGAAGCGGGACGAAGGAAGAGTGCGACGCTCATCAGCGGTAAGGGGCGGGAGAAGGGCAGGATGACGCGAGAAAAAAGAGAGCAAATAAAAATCAGGGTACGCACATCTTCCCTGTAGCGTCGCCCATTTCAAGCGTGAGTTTGGCCACGTTAGGCGTAGGCCTTGCAGCGGATGGAGTGTTGCGCGTGAGGAAGGCATCCTGTAAGCTTGGTGGTCAGAACGAAGGGAAGATGTGAGAGGGACAGGGCGTCGAAGGGAAGAAATGAGCGCGTAAAAAGACTCACGCATGGTGTCTCTCTCTGCCTGCTCCTTCTGCCTTCCGTCCTTGTCCTTGTCCTTGTCCTTGTCCCCGGTGGTAGTATTGCTAGAAGACGACGCAGGGCGCGCCTTTTGGAAAGGCACAGGCTGGAAGTCGCAGGACGAGATGGGCTTGGAGTTATTCGTTGATTCGTTCTTCATGTGAGTCTTTTGCTATCCTTTCTTTTGTCTGCCTGGTATTGCCGAAGAGGAGCGGAGCGCGGTGGTGTGAGTGGGATGAAAGCTGGTTGTGCCGTTAACGCGAGCACTTACGGCATTCACCTTCTCATCCGCCCACAACGCACACCCGCATCCCAGTGATTAATTCAACTGCCGACTCTGCCACTCCTCGACCCGAATTTTTGAAGCTTTCAGCGTTTAATTGAAGCAAAAATGAAGCAATTTTCGTACTCGAAACAGCTAGGAACGTTAAAAACATCCAACAATAGGGTGTTTCACACATCACTTTTTGGGGCCCAACTTGGGCCCAACTTGACTCCCAACTTCGACCGCAACTTGGCCAAGTTGGACTCGAAGTTGGGTCGAGATGTGTGAACGCCCTTTTGGTCGTCCAACTCCGAAGTTGCCAACTTCGGCACTCGTTCACCAAAGATGCCATCAAGATGCCATCAGCCCCGCGAGGAGATCGCAACTTGACAAGTTGCGATCTCGAAGTTGGATGTCAGATCGTGGGGTTGAGCACGATCTGACATCCAACTTCGAAATCGGCCCAACTTGGGGCTCCCAACTTCGTCAAGTTGGACATCGAGTTGGGACCCAAGTTGGGCCCCAAATAGTGATGTGTGAAACACCCTAATATATGTGCTTGCACAGTGCCCACGGTCCGATTTTTTTTCAAGGTACGCTCACCCAAAGAGCTGAATTTCTCGGGGCACAGACAATTGATCAGACTACTGACACCAATAGCCCTGGCTTACGCTCCGGCTGAACGCCTCAACAAGCTGTATTGAATCTTGACTTCTGCGACCTTCAAATCCTCGGCCAGACGGCCTCGTCAAAACCTGTTCAATGATTCCACCCTCAACTTTCTGCGGCATGACTTTGGGCGAACTACGGCGTTCCTCTCGCCGCTTCTCGGCCCTTCGCCCTCATATTAATGCCCCGGGCTCCCCAGTAACCTCAAATTGCTTGCCGACCTTCGAAATGCCCTCACTCTGCTTTGATTTTCAAGTCTGGCCCTCGGATCGCTCCGTCTGGGAAAGCCATCGTCATATGGTACGCAGTCCGATTTAGGTCTAACCTCACCTCATAGACCTCAACCTTGACTTATTTCGATGTACTTCGACCTCAACTTTTATAATCTCGACTTCAGTGACCTCAAACAACAGTGTGTGAAGGTATATGCCTCGGCGTCCAATGTACGACTCAATTTGGTATGTACCCATTCATTCCATCTTTCCTCGAGCCTTACTTAGCTTCCTCCGTTGTCAGAATTCTTGAACTGAATTTCGCTTGTTCTAAATCGTGGCTTTCCTCGATTCTGGTTCATACCTTATTCTTCAGAATGTCCAGAATCTCGAACGCGGCTTGCATTGAACGCAATTTGGGTTTGATATGGTTTTTGAATTTTCCTTCAATCTTGACTGACCGAGCTTTAGAGTCTCAGTATCATATCTACTTCAATGCGCAACGGCGGCTGCGTGGGATTGAAAAGGGAAATTTCTCGTTGGTCTCCGGGTCAAGGTGCGTCTCGATATCTCTTCCCACAGTGCTTGAACGCTCAAAATAAAATCGTTCCGCCAGGTTGACTTGAACTCTCAATGGGTTCGACTGGACTGTGACTTTCTGGCACGTTAACGGTGCGTCTATTTGTTCCTCAGCTCATTTACTGATAGTATTTCACAGACTCACCCCATTATTGCGTACCAGTCTTTCGAAGACCGAACCTATGACCGTTTAAATCCCCCCGTTGTGTTGGAATTTATTCCTGAACTCAACTTGGTTCAAGTTTCAGTGGGTTCAACTCGACTTTCTGGCACGTTCACGGTGCGTCCATTTGTTCCTCAGCTCATTTACGAATACTATTGCGCAGATTCATCTGTTATCTGCATGCTAGTCCCTCAGAGACTGAACCTTTGGCCGTGTGAATCCAGTTAAGTAGTCTGCCCCGCTGTTTATAATTTCTTATTGAACTGACTTTTGTTCACAGGGCTTGGACTTCAACGCCGTACCATTCATTCAAGAGGGGCTTACTATGCAGGCATGTCAATGCACTGACCGTGATTCAACGGCCAATAGTTAACTATAGTGCTTGGGCTCAGTTACTCAAGTAACCGAGTCATTCAACCTTCAATGTTACTTCAAATCGTAAATTTTTGCATCTTACCACTGGCATTTATTTGATAGATTATCGACCTCAACTTGAGAATACCTTCATCCCAACGATCTTTACCGTGTAACATTACCTTGACTGACGTGTTGACCGCATTCGAGGTAAGCTCCGATATCCATTCATCCATTGAATATTCGATCCGCGGAGACCATGTCCTCGCGTTCCGCCACATCGTTCAATCTAACATTGAACCACCGAGCAATACTTTCTTCAAACCCATATTGCATTCTGAATCCCTCACTCACCTCCCTCTCTTTCAACAGGCTCATGACCCCACGGCCGGGATCCTTCAAGACAGTCTGACCAGTCTTTATTGTCTTGTATACTTTCAGCTCTGAGCGCCGTGTTAATGAAGCCCACTTGCCTTGCAGTACAGCTCCCTTCAACTCAGCTCAACCCAACTCGGTTTCACCAACGGAAACCAGGTCGTAATAAGTACTGACCTTCTTAGGCTCTCACCCGGACCTGAATCGATTGAGGCAAGTCATCGAGCACAGTTCCATTTTATCTCGGCGAACTGACCTTACTGAGTTCTTCGGCTTCGATTTCCTCAGCCGTCGATGCACCAAATCCAGCGCGGGAACTACTAGTAGCAAGTCGGTCGTCGGATTCAGCAGTTATAAGCGCGAGCTTACCCTCAACTTTCGGTGCAAATCCACACCACGAATACAATCCTGGCTTGGATTCTCTGGGTGAGGAGTATTTACCTCGAGTGGCATCCATCGAGCGCCGCCTAAATTCCCAGGTCACCACTTCCTCGAGTCCTCCAGTTCCAAGCCTTCAAGTTCTCGAAGCCGCGATAAGGCAGGCCTCCTTCAATCTGACTCGAGTCCTCGCTAACCAGAACTCACATCCCACAGGTATTGTTCTGAGAAGGTAAATTCTGTTCAAAACTACGTACAAACATGGGACCGTGTGCGGAGTACGGGTACGGGTGGGGACACGGGACCAGGTGGGAGACGGGGAGCAGGGAGGGATGGCTGCGGCGCGCAGGAACGAGTCCGTGCGCTGCAGCCTCCCGTGCTGATCCCGCACGCAATCACACATATCGCACATCCGCTGTATGCCTAGTCGCACACGCGCCAAGCCGAATCTGAATGCGGGACTTGCGGCGCAGTCTGCACCTGCGCGCTGCAGCCCACTCGTGCCACGAGACCTACGGCGTGGCGTGGTTAAACGGGACGCACCCGGCTCCGTGCATGCGCACAAGTTCGCGGCAGCAGCTCCGCGCGCGAGACTTGTAGCGCGGCACGGGGAAACTTGACGCACGCGGCTCGCTGAGTCCGAGTCTGCTGGTGGAACAGGGATACGGGCGACGAGGGCGACGAGGGCGGACGAAAGCAGGCAATAGGTGAGGGCGTGGGTGGACGGGGATGGAGGGGAGCCCGAGTTACCCGTTCCCGCATACGCACGTAACGCCCCGCGCGCCTTTGGCATCCGGAGCAAACGTGCGCCGCATGCGACACACGAAGGAGGGAATGATCGGGTGATAGAGGGGGGCAGAGGCTGGGGTGGACGCACGGTTGTTCTTGCCCGCCGCCAGCCTATAAGCTTAGACTTTGCTTGAACTTGGGTAGAATTTAGGGGTAATGACCAAATTTTTGATATATAGGTCACCAAGAACGACTGTCTTCTTGGTCGCCCGGTATAAAGTCTGGTTTACGAGACTAGAGCAAACGTTACCGTCGCCCAAACTCGCGTCAAGCACAACCACGGGTACCCTCCCAAACAAAACACACCGCACACCCACCCCGCATCAACTAATTCAACCACCCCGCTCACACCCGCCACTCCTCAACCTCTCGCGCCCACGTCCCGCTGCCGACTCCGCCTCAAATTACTCAAAGCCGTTCCAGCCACTCCTCGACGGACGCTGAAGCCCTCGCGCGGGTCTGCATCCCGGTACGCGGTACATTGCCCTCGCCATCCTTTCTTGCTGCCTCTTCTCGCATGCGCGCGCGTCCCCGCGCCCTCCGGAGTCATGCGATGCTGTCCGGAATTCATCCGCGTAGCTTAGCGTATGTATCCGTACGTGTTATTCGCCGTTCCTTTCTTCTTCAACGAATGAATCTCTCTGCGCCAACTAAATCCCACATCGGATCGACCGGACAAAGAACATCCGAATTGGGTGGATATTAATCAAAGCTGAATGAGCGGACTTCCCCGCAATTTCGCTGGTCAAACGACAAGCTGTACCAGGAGACTCGAATATTCCTCAACGTGTCCCTTTGGATCAAGCATAAATCCTGGATGATATCGGAGAAACTCACGCACTCCCTTCTAATAATTCAACTTGAGGGCAAGGACTCGCGAGCTTCTCCACGGTCCTGTCCATGTCCATGGTTTATACTGGTTTATTCGGCAGGCACCCTCGTCGTTTCCTTCAGGTGCGTAGTTCGTTCCTTGTATGCTTGTTCAATCTTGAACTACAACATCCTCCCGTTCAAATAAACCTCGATTTACCTGAAACTCGAGAACTGTTTCATTTTGGTCCCCACCCACCGAACACCCTCCGCAATGTATGTTATGTATCTCGTTTCACACCCTTGCTTCAGACATACGCCGACACAGAATTGTAAGTCACTCACACAGGTCTTCTGTGACTACTCATTGACCGACTGATTCGCCAGAAAATTGAGGAGCTGCATACCATCATACCCGCACCTCCCTATGTTGCTTCGCGCTTCTCATCATATCGAATCCGAGGCCGAGGATTCAAGTGATCCCGTACGCCGCGCGCGCGGTCAATAACCGCTTAGGATATAAGCCCAAGCCCAAGCCCGCGTTGAGGAATGATGTCGAATGAACGCATGCAAAATTTCAAAGTAACACGCACTGAACTGGGGCCACGACATTCGTCTAGGCGGGACTTGCTTCACTGCGGCACCAGACGCGTTGTGTTAGTGAGAACAGCACTGTGGACATCTCGATATTGCAATATTTGGTATTTGGACCCGACTCGGGCAGACGAAAGGTGAGAGTCCGAGTCTAGTACGCATCACGATATCGATTCGCACGCGGCGCGGCGAGTCGTCCTAGCAGGACTGACCCAAAGTTCAAAGAAGGCTGGCTCACTACTTACAATTATCAGTATCCTGCTCCGTATTGGCGTTGGACTTACCGGAATCTGGATATTCATTCACACGATATACGAGAGTTTGCGCTCAACGTCAGATGAGAATTTAAGAGTGCCTACTTAGTACACAGTTTATTTGTGCCAGTGCGCGCCGTCTATATTAGATATCTGGAGTCAAAACAGCATCGGAGAACGGGGAGGGAATTAACTGAGTCGGGTCTGGCAGGAAACCAAAGCAAACAAACTCGTCCGTCCCCGGAGGCCCAACAAAGCTTTGACGGACCGGCCTGAGTAGGTTAGAACCAAGCCATATAGTAATGAGCCATAGCGATACTCAGATGAACCGCGAATACTAAATTTACACGGTGTGAGCGGTGAGAGCGGTGGAAGGATAGGATAGGGAGCGGTGAGCCTAGGTGCATTGATTCATGTAGGATTTGAAGGGCGCATATATCTAGCATTTTGTGTTGTGTTCTGGAATCAGAGGGTAAAAGAGAGCTCGAGTATACTAAAGCAACGTACGAGGAACATCGTACGTTGGTTGTATTAATATACATTGGAACAGAAAATCGCAGAGGAAATACGCGAAGCCGCAGAACGCAAGAAAGAAGTCATCGCTGCGCGACAGGACATAGAGGGTGAAAACTTGAAAACAAAGGCATGGACCAAGTCGGCCAAAGGCTACCATATCAAAGAATCCATTCTTGAACTGAAAATTGAAGGCTCATTGAATGCGGATGTCCCACAGTATGAAACTAAGCCAAAGAAAATGGCACAAATGGCGCGTGAATATCACAATTCAGTCCAAACTCGCGACCTCCCTGATGAATACGGGAGGATTAGGGCCACTGAAATCACCCTCGAAAAATGCGATGCACACCTCTCCGAAGCGGAGTTCAAAGAACTAGATAAGGGTCTTGCAAGGGAAGATGTTGAGTCTGCTTTAAGACTCTCAAACAGCGGGACGGCACCCGGAGTCGATGGTATCCCCTTCGAATTTTATAAGCTCCTTGACATACTCTTCCAGCAAGCAAAGGCAAATGGCCTGATCGTTTTTAATGTGCTAAGCTTCCTCACCAAACTTTACTCAGATATCGAGAACCACGGGTTGGTTGAAGACTGCAAATTCAATGCCGGATGGCTCTGCCCAATTTTTGAGAAAGGAGACAAATCCTTGATAAGTAACTATCGCCCGGTGACACTCCTCAACTGCGATTACAAACTGATGACAAAATCGTACTCACTACGACTGATGAATGTGGCTCCCTCACTGGTCCATCCTGACCAAGCCGGTTTCATGAAGGGAAGGAAAATTGAGAATCAGGTTAAACTCGCGAAATTCTTGTTGAATTATGCCGACATCGCCGAAGAGGATGGAGCCATAGTGGCCCTGGACCAGGAGAAGGCATATGATCGGATTAACCATTCCTATTTACTGCGTGTACTAGAGAAGATGGGCTTCCCCAAAAGATTCTGCGACACAATAAAGAACCTTTACACCAATGCGGAGACAGTCGTAATGATCAACGGTGAAATCAGCGAACCATTCATTGTTACTCGTGGTGTAAGGCAGGGGGATCCCTTGTCCTGTTTGTTGTTTAACCTGGCTATCGAGCCACTTGCTTGTTTGATACGGGCATCGAAACTAAAAGGAGTTTCCATACCAGGAACTGACCGTAACCTTGTAGTATCATTATTTGCAGACGATACCTCAATCTATCTCTCATCCGAGGATTCTCTGAAGATCTTATGGGATATACTCTCACTATGGTGTGCGGCCTCAACAGCAAAATTCAACGAAAACAAGACAGTTATTATTCCATTTGGAAGTGCACGTTATCGAACCAAGATACTACAAGATAGACGGTTAAATACTCGTAATCATGTTGGGGAAATTGCGGAGTCTATTAAAATATTACCGGACGGCCAAACATGCCGAATTCTGGGTGCATGGATCGGAAACAATGTCTCGTACATAACACCATGGCCGGCAGTGGTTGATAAAATTGCAAGTGGCCTCGAAGGTTGGCAAACTACGACACCAAGTCTCGAAGGCAAGCGTCACATCATCAATATGGTCATCGGGGGCAGAACCCAATACTTGACTCGAGTACAAGGCATGCCCAAAGAAATTGAAGAGATACTGATACGAATGGAACATGTCTTCCTTTGGAAAGGAAAACCCGCCAGGGTTGCACATAATACAATGAGTCTGGACGTTCTCGATGGAGGGAAGAAGATTCTAGACATCCCTGCTCGGAATGAAGCCATTGATCTTTGGAATTTACAAACTTATCTTAAACAGGGTGAAGAACGCCCATTGTGGTGCTATTTTGTTGACTTCATTTTGGCTAACTTCTTGGAGAAGAGCTACCTGAACATTCGACCTGGGGAAATTCTCAACATATTTTTACAGGATATCTATATCCCGATATCTAATAAGACACCTCTACCCGACGAAATTAAACGGATGATCCTGACGGCCCGAAAGTACAATCTGAAATTCACGGGGCTGTCGATAGGGGATGAAGTCAAGCGCAACATGCCAATTTGGAGGCACGTGGGAGTGAAGAAAAAAGAACACCAGAGCGCGAAGCGACGCGACTCCGCAAAATGTCTAAGGTTGAACCATGGAGTCAGGACAGTACAAGATGTCCTTGTCATCGCAACACGAAGGACAATAAACCTGCGAAAACCCCACCAGATAAATCCTTCTGGAATTGGGCGGAAGAATTGTGGTTGCTCACTGTGTGTTCAGGACCGTACATTGCTGGACTGCGAACATCCTGGCCAATGTGTTGAAACTGCGAAGATGTTAATTGACAGTATTACACCAAAATGGAATCCGACTATACCCACTCTCGATTTGGCTGATGAGCTCACTTTAACAGATGAGGAGGTACAACGTAATAAACTGCCAATAGAACCAAACTCCGTCATGACTTTCAATCCAAATATTTGTTTGACTGATTTAGCGAGCGGATTCCGCATTTTTGCTGCAGATGAATCGCTCAACGAGGTCCCAGCGAGGAGATATCAAGTACCTGGGGATGTACCGATGACGGTGACATATTTTCTACACCCCAGAATTTTACACGCCGGGGAGTTCGAAGCCAAGATTGACTTGAACATCATCCGAGAATCCAATAACACGGAGGAAAGTATGACACTCGCGCTCTCCTTTGATAGGCCTGAAATCCCGATGAATTTTTCAACTGCACTGTTGGGCGGCCTGCTGCTAATCTTACAGAATGACCACAAGAATACTCCCCTTTTAATTTGCACCTCCTCCGAATTCTTAGCAAAGGCTTTGGTCAAAGACAAGGAAAAGTACGAAAATGATCTCTTGGACCCAAGCTTCCGGCTCTTGAAAGCCGTGGTAGCAATGCTAAACGAAAGAGTGGCACGGACACAGTTCAAGAAGGTTCTAGAGAATCCAGCCAAACTATTGTCCGAGGACATGAAATACTCAACTGAACTTGACACTGGAGTTGATATCATGTTTGAAAACCCGGGAATGATATTGTCTCGAAGTTCTCACGACTCTTCACAAATATAATTCGCTCCCTCAGAGAGAAACCCTACCGAAAGTACACCTTTGTTAATCTTGACCGCATACGTTGCGCGGTGGAAGCACTATGCGGATATATACCATCTGATTCCATGATTTGGCAATCGATCCGAGGTACGACTCTACGCCAACGCACAAGGGAATTTTATTGGAAATGCATTCATAATACCTTCAGAGTGGGAGGCTTCTGGTCTCACGTTGACCATCTCGATCGAAATGGTACCTGCCAAGTATGTGATGCGACAGAAAGCTTGGAACATATTGCACTGGAGTGCTTCTCCCCAGAACAGGAGCTGATATGGGCACTCTCGAGAGAGCTGTGGTCAAAGAAATATGATGCTTGGCCAAAACTGAGTTGGGGACTAATCCTAGGATGTAATTTGGTAAAATTCAAGTCTCCAACGGGCCGTGTACTCCCGGAGAAAGGTAGACTCTTTGCCATACTCGTATCAGTCAGCTGGCACCTTATCTGGAACCTACGGGTGAATCGTGTCCTGAAAAATAAGGGTGCAACCCAAGATGCGGCAAATATTCGTAACCAATGGCTTACCGTTGTGAATGCAGCCTTGGGACGTGACCGTATTCTTACGAACAAGGTTAAATTTGGCCCACTAGCATTTAAAAAGCAACTGGTATTAAACACATGGAGTGGGCTACTAATGGATGAAGACTCATTGCCAGACGACTGGACATTCACAGAGGGGGTTTTAGTGGGTATGTGGCCAATAAATGGTATAGGATAATTTTTTCGCGAGGCCAGAGTCCCACACTGGTTAATACATTGTGCGTAACGGCATTTCCTCCTCGGACAAACTTAGACCGGCAGTCTGGCTCCAAACCAGCAACACAGGCGGATGACTTTGAATGCTTCTGCAGACGAAGATAAATCATTAATCCAAACGCTCAAAAAAAAAAAAAAAAAAAAAAGTATTAATCTGAATGCCTTATGGATAAAAATTTGAAATCAGGTTGAAGTGGGTCCTAGGGAAGGACGGACGAGGTTGAACCTAATTCACGTTAGTACGAGCGGGGTTGCCTCGATGATGCCGATGGGACCAGCCCAAATGCAATCAGGGATCATCATGGTCTGCAAATGGACGTTCATAAACAGGCAAATGAATGAGAATCAACATAGACTGAGCCGGTAAATTTATGGGCCGGGTGGTTGAACTTGGAAAACTTGAGCAGTGATGAATCGACATCGCGGCTGTGGCGGTCAGGATAAGGAATGGAGGGATGAGCGATGAGCTCAAGTTGAGTATGAGCTGGAAAGTAGGCATACCATATTCAAACATTGAAGCGAAGACGGCTCTCGAGTCGTGGCGCGAGGTCGAAAATTAGAGTTATCTGAAAAGTCCCCGAGGCCACCAACGAAAACTGGATTCAAGACCGTGCCGTGTAATGCTACTTACCTACCTACCTACAAGAGGGGATTTACCTGGACTCCGCGAGTGCGCGGCGTCCAGATTGCTTGAAGTTCAAACTGCCGAGACCGACTAGTTAAGGTCGATTTAAGGAAGCCAAGTACTTGAACCCGAGAGCCCACTCTTGAGGAAAAAACAGTCCAGACGCACTCACCTATATCGCTTCAACAAATAGAGGGCAACGTGCGGTAATTGAGCCTCAAATGAACGGGAAATAAAAAACCTACGTGGGATAAGCCGAGATCAACCGTGGGAATCTTATCAAAAACATTCGGGCACGCCGCTGAGAACAAAACGCGCTAGTCCAAATTATGAAAGCATTGGAAGACTGGAGAGAGCGTATATACATTGCCCTATGTGTTCCTTGGGCGAAAAGAAGGCGCATATATTTAGCATTTTGCGGTGGGGTGCCTGTAAGGGAGGAATGGGAGGTCAGTGGGTGAAGGAGAGGTTGGAGGAGAGAGGACAGCATACCGGGAGAAATGTATCGGCGCAGGGGTTCCATTTCAAAGCACCGAGAAAGGCCAAATGAAAAAAAGGTCCAAAGGAATTTTCAGCCATTGGAGAAATGCTCAAAGAGGACGAGTCAAGTGTTTGACGGTGTCCAGGTTAACTTCAACAAGAGTAATTGGGAAACTTGGAGTTGATGCGCGGGACAGAAATATCGAGGTATCGACATTAGTGGGTTGGAAGTGGAGACTAAGCGGTAGATTTAAGTTCGGGAAGATCGTATGAGGACTTTTGGAAGTTGAAATCGAGCCAAGGGCAAGAGAGGGCGGTGGGGAGATGGTGGGGGTTGGGTTGGAAGAGAAGTTGGCGATGTGGTGCTGTCGTATACGCCGCAGGTCCAAAGTGAAGCAAAACGAGCTCGGTTGTGTGAAATTAGAGTCCTTAGAGCATCGGTGGTCAATAGCAAGAAGAGATGGCGTTGTGACGAATATTTGGTGAACATGCTGAAAGGGGCAATGCCATTTTAAGGCATTTTAAGGCCCCAGACTCGAGGAATTCGGATTGATAAGGAAGGGGGGATAGAAATAAATTTCGAGTGGCAAGGCCTGCGTTGTATCTGCACTATCTGGCTTATGGTATTGATATAGATTCTGACGATCAAAATTAGTTTGTATTCGAGATGGAGGAAGCACGAACGCACTTGATCACTAATTACAAGGGTAATACATAGTGGAACGCACCCTGTAGAATCCGGATAGCTAGATGCCCACAGAATTGCATGATAATGAGATCTTCGACGTTGGGTTAAACACAAATTCCTAATCGACGTGGATTGCGCTGAGGCTCAAAAAAGCGATACATCAGTCTCAGATATGTGCCCCAGTTGTTTTATGGCGTCCCTAATGTCCCTAGCGTCGAGAGTTCTGTACCAGAGAGAGAAAGTGCGTTTTTCCAAAGCCATTGAATGTCGAGCTCATTTGAGAGCTGGCGGCCGTAACCCAAGGAAATAAAGACGAAGGAAGATGCCAGGACTGTATCCTGAAAGTCTTGAGGCAAGTTGATGCGGGATAGAGCGTGGTGAAGAAAATGGCGTGAAGGCGCTTAACAAAGGTGTTTGCCATTTTGGGTCACCGGCAGTTAGCCGACCAAATCCGGTTCGGCGATGTTCGGACTCTCGGATTTTCAGCCTCGGCGCTGATCGTCGGTTCTCTCCGCAAAAATTAGGCTTGATTAGGTGTGATATGGCACTACCACCGCGAATTTACCGTGGACTAAGCACAAATTGTGAGCTTACCCAAGACAGAATTTCGTTTTTTTAGCTCTATGAATAATTGTGCATAAACTAGCCTACTTACAAGTTGAGCGGTGTAGTACTGAGGGAGCAATGGGTAATTCTTTCAAAGGGATAAACAATTTCAGAGATTGGAAGATTTTGATCCGCACCTTCGGTACTGTCGTTCGCTGTAAGGCTCGGTCCCGAATTGAACAGGTGCCTGTAAGATTAAGTCCTAACAGTTTACAGGATGCAGATGTGGACCACCCACTACCAAGCCTTGTTACTTTCATGATGAACCTAGGTATGATAATATGTAAGAGCTCTACTTTCTAAACCCCCAGAGGAGCAGGTGGTGTCAAAAGACATTTTCAAGCCGGCAAACCCATCTGCTGATGGCTCATACTACTGAGTGTAATTCCTGAGACTCTCAATCTACTGTATCAAGAGAATATTGTAGGTGAAGCTCGATGAGGCAGTCGACCATCGGAAAGATGCACCGCTGACTTCGCAATGGCAATTAAAAATTGTTCTTGTTGTGGATCTGTTGGGCATCTCAGTCATCCCAAAACAATACAATAAGTCTGTATGTATATAAATAAATAAATAGTTAGACACCAGCAGTCCAGAATAGAATACCATAGCAACAAGTAGAAGTGGGTTTCAGAGTTCACCAATGTCATCCCACGATGGTCACAGTTTCATCTGCCTTGGGGAGGAGACCACCTTACTGCTGGAGGTCTCTTCATTCTTATTCACACCAGTACTGGGTGCATGTAGGACCGCAAGTTGGGTCATGGACTTCCTATGGCCTTGGTCCAGAGCCACAAGCCTCATGTCAATTGCTGCAACATCTTTGGCCTGGCAGGAGCGCTCAAACAGTGGTCGAGCCGAGGTCTATAACTCTACTGCTTTAGTTATTTCTGCTTTCTTCTGTGGAAATCCCCAAGCCGCAACATACACTGGGCTCGGCTGCGGTGAACATCCATGAAAGTGAATTCCTCTAGAGCAACAATGAAGAGGTTCTCAGCTGCAACTTCATCCACATCTGTGAATAGATCTCCGATGAAAAGCAGTGCCTTGTAGAATGCAAGTCTCTCTTTGGACATGTGTGCGTGGCATAAGTAAAGCACCAGCCATGTTGCCTGCCTAAGCTCAATTGGCCATCTTGAGATATCAGCAAGTCTCTCCAGGCACACCCCAGTGTCTGTGGTACAGGCTGACTTGAGGTAATCCCGGAATTGAAATTTTGCTGATGCTTCATTCCCCTTTGTCAAGTTAAGGTCTGCCACAATTATGCCATAGTACATCATGGCCCAGTCCCACTTCATGTCACTGAATATTTCTTGGGCTCGGTCCAAGGTGAGGTGCACAGTATCAGTGGTGGCACCAATGAGTACATTGATCAGTGACAAATTCAGGAGTGCTGAACCATAGAGGGAAGAGCTTGGATCAAGCTGATTGTCTTGTAAGTTCATCTCGTAAACACTTCTGGCCTCAGCATATTCAGATTTTTGCAGGTGAATCTCTGCTTGAGAATTCAGGATATTACGAGTCCTAAAATTTATTTTTAGGATCGTTCTTTGGGGCTGGGTTCCAGCCAAAAAAATCGCCTCCCTTAATGACGTAGTGCATGATGGCAGTAACATTTGTTCAACTCAACATCCATGCTTCAATTCAATTTACAGTCATTTTGTGTTTTTTAGAGTCATTTTATGTTATACGCACTGCCTTCGTTCACATGGTGGCTGACGCGCGTTAAGAGGCTCGGAGACGCGTCAAAGGTACGGTTTCAGACCCCCCAGACCAACCCGAGACCTGTCTGAATTACTCTGAATCGGGAACACAACCAAACTCGAGCACTGGAACTTGGAAGGGGGCGCGGCGAGGAGTGTTGCCAAATTTGGTTGGCATCTTCGTACCTCGGAAACAAGTAGCGGCTGTTTAGCTCAAGCCCGGCTCCTTGGTAGATCAGCACAGGAGAAAGTGTGCATACCACGACACTGCTGAGCAGTGACGGGGGCAGAGGCAAACGAAGAGCAAGGTCTAATCTACTTTGATGGCTCTCATGGTGTCAATCATCGGCACACCGGCAACAAAGGCCGCGAATCATCGGCACACCGGCATGTACAGCAGATGTTCATCACAGCCCCACAAGGCCCGATGAGTCCTGATTTACACACGACCCGTCTAGAACTAAAGAAACTTAGGTTTTTTGTTTTACGGGGATTGGATGAAACCCGGCCGGCATGATGATGGATTGATGGCCTTATTCAGAGTGATCGCATCATTTTCAAGCAGCATCAGACATGGCTTCAGGCGCAAGAGGGCGCGAGTTCCCGTGTACTTAGCCCGCGGGGTTCCTCTGACAGTATTCACTACAGTACAAAAATGAACTGGGCTTAGATTCTCTGCCATTTGGACTCACATGAAGCATTAATGGCGGGAATGATGGGAATTAAGCAGCTTATTGCTTAATTTAGGCCATTTTACGGTAAATCGAGGTCACGTGATGCGTCACGTACGCGAGAAACACCCCGTTTCTACGCGTTCCAAGGCGCTTATGGGGGCTCTGATGGCAGGGAGTCCATCCTTATTCTGTAAACTGCCTCCCAAGGGCCCACTGTAATTTTCCCTGCTCTTGATGGTCAGCAGTAGCCATAATTAAGCTCCCCAAGTAAATCCCAACCAAGATCGCTCCAGTGCGCCCCGTTGTGGGTATCAGCTTACAATAATCCAATAGAACTGTGCCCCTCATCACCATTGGAGGCTGAGGACCCTGTGTGCTCGGGGAAAGAGTCCAATTGTTTTACACACAAGGCAGTTATTGGTTTATTTCAGTTCCCGTGCTGCAGTTAAATGCTGTGAGTGCTGTGGTAACCGTGGCAAGGTTTAACTTCTTTTCAGTTGTCCGTCAGCTGAAACAGCAAGCAAGTCAAAACCACTGGCAGGTGACGGTGCAATTTCTGTCTTGCACTGATGAGCGCGCGACAGCGCGCCCACCCCCGGCTCGGCCGAGCCGACCGAAGGTCGGGCGAGCGCCGAGCCGGGGTTCCTTGTCTTGTCGAGTTGGAATTTTCACGGCACCCGCGTTTTCAATGTTGCAATGTTGCGAGTTCAAAGTCAAAGCCGCGAAGCGGCTTCCCAGGACCCGTAATTGCCAGGCGGAGCAATGGCCCCAAGGACTAGTTATGATGTAGGTGACCACTAGTAATGCCACAGATGCTGAGCAATTCTCTGGCTCTAGTGAGCTGGGTAAGAGCACCCCTGTAGTCACCCAGACGAGTCAAAGATGATGCAGTTATGCCCATCACTATGGAGGCTTGATACAGATCTGCAGTTTGATAAGCCAATTGCTGTGCCTCTTTGCCAATGGCCACGGAACTTTTAAAGTCTCCAACCCGAAATCTGAACTCAGCCATGCGTATCAAGGACAGGTACTGCCCCTCACTATCCCCGATGGAGCTTGATAATGCCAGTGCCTTCTCCAAAAATTTCAAATATTGAGACCTGGATTGAGAGTTGGCAAAAGCTGCACCAGCTACTACATAGAACCTAACTACCGATAAAGATAAATAAGATTACAAGGACAATGAATGAGGCAACACACCCTCAAGTATTGGATCATGAAGGTGTTGAAGGTGGGAAATGCCTTGGGCTATTAGCTGTCCGATATCTCCCTGCCGGCGGAGCTTCATATGTTCAGTGATGTACAATACATTCATTTGGTGGTCATATATGTGAATTGGAATAATATGCAACAACTGTGTTTCACCATCTCTGGTCATCCGAAAGAATGAATTCAAAGAAAGAACACATCATATTGTCTCAGAAAGATCGGGGGACCCTGGGTGCAATCCACGTTGCAGAACCTCCTCAAGGTTGGCAAGGTTAGCAGTTATCTGTGGAAGAATAGCCCCAAGATGCACACCACCACTATGCTTCTGATACCGGGCCAGAAGGTAATGGAAAGACTTCCGAATAGCTTGCACCAGGGTTTCAGAGGGAGGGGAAAACTGCTGGATGTGCTCCCTTATAGGCACAAGTGATCGGAGTCGGCTCTTAGTGTCCTTGTATGCCAATGAGGTTGCAATCAGTACAGATTTGCATGCCTGGATATTGCCAATGGGAAGGTTGCTCTGTGTGAGTTCTGCATCCGACAGTCCATCTGGGAGAATTGAGAGCAGGCAAAGCAGCTCTCTAGCTCCAGGGGTTATACGTGGGCTGGAATATGACAGTGCAGTTGATGCATCGAGATTGGAGGTCCTGTGATGGCCTGTAGAAAGGGCAGCAGTCTTCTCAGCCTTCCAGCGAGTCAACACATTGTCAATGCCTTCATAGTCTACCAAATGGGCCATGAGGTCGACTGCTAGAGGCATGTTCTCTGTAAATGCCAGAAGCTGAGTCCTCTCCTTGCTGACATGTGGATCATTGGTTATGTCTTCAAATATTTGCTGAGAAGCTTCATCCGACAATGGCTGCAGAGGAGGCAAAAAAGGTGGTGTCCAGCGAACCTGGCCTGGTCTCTCTGAGCCTCTCATAGTAATCTATTTTTTTAGTCAACACCACAACATAATGAATTTAGAGAAGGCCTACCATGAGTGCCAGATGTTCCACATCAGCAAGCAGGGAGAGGAAACTTTCCACTCCACCGCGTGACTGTATGGGCTCCCATGGGGTTTCCAAATTGTCCAGAATTAGGAGACATAACCCTGTCTGCCGCGCAAAGTATTGAACTACAGATTTGGTAAGGTCTTTACTGGGTTCTAGTCCAAGGTAGAGACCAATTAGTGCAGCCAGTTCAACTGCAGTAGTTGCTGCCTCAGCACTAACAAGAAATTTGCGCTCAAATTTGGTGCAGGTATCCGTGTGATGGAGCACAGCCCTTGCAAGAGATGTCTTGCCCATGCCCCCTCCTCCCAGGATGGCTATCCTCGGTGCATCATTGAACAGGACTTTTATAACATGGTTCAGTTCAGAGTCTCGACCATGGAAAATCTTGGGCTTGGAGGGCAACAAGGAGAACGAGTTGGAACTTCAAAGATGTTACTCCAACTCAAAGTCATCAAGGAAAAAGATGTCTCACCTGAGTTGGGAACCATTGGCCTTCTTGTAAAACACCTAGTTTAGGATTAAATTCTTTCTTGTGAATCCACAAGAATTCTCCTTACTGATGAGGACCTATCAGATGTGGCACCATCAGAAAGTGTTGTAATGAGCTCAAGTAATTCTGTGTGCATAGCCTCTGCTTCATGTTGCACCTGTAGTACATTGTTCAACATTGTAAATCCTGTTTGGACCTGAATGCAGTGTTGAAAATGTCTGCCAAGTACCACGGAAATATCATTATACCTTGAAGGTCTCATTGGCCTGATTTAATCCTGTGTGGCAGTCTTTGAGCAGCTTATTGACTTCACTCTGCCGAAAGAACTGTCTGATCTTGTTGCCATCCTGTTGAACCTTAAGAAATGTGTATATCTTGTGTAGAGTGCTAGGAGGAATTATTTTAGTATGAGATCCCTTTGTAACCAATCTAGGCTCAACATACTCTGTGAACTCTGCAATTTCGTCAAGAACTGGTGGCGGAAGGCAGTTTCAGACTTCAGGTGCAGATGAATAATCAGATAGAGCACTTGATGGATGCTTTCCACCAGTTGAAAGCACTCATCCTTGTTTCTCTTGACTTTCTATGTCCCTTTTTGTCAGCCCCTATGATTCTTATTTTCCTCGTGTTCATACCTGGACTCCAGCAATTAGAGCTTGAACAGTCTTGACAATTGGCTGAATGAATAGGGGTCCCAAAGCTTTATTGAGCTCCTCAAGCAACGTTACAGCAGGGGTAAGACAGGCAGCGAGTTTATGGATGCGAGTTTCAATGGCAGGATCCTGGCGAGGCATTTCAGAAAGAGGTGATGAGAATCACTCACATCTCCTGCTTATATAGAGCATTCGACTTGACGTGCCACATCATGCTCCGCACCATGTTATATGTGGATGATTCCCGGCTCTTCTCACGGGGTGCTTCTACACTGTGATATACGCTTTTATCTCAACTGGTGCAGGTAACTTCCCCCAATTTAATCAGACAGACGGGGCCACTTCCCTACAGCTGCAGAGAGGGGGGAAAGCCTGCAGGGAACCTAAACCACCGTTCATCCTTGTGTGTTGTTCAGATTTAAAACACCCGATGAGAAAGATAGATCATGCCCGCAACATTTATCATTCATCAGTGCGAAGAAGCCCCAAATGAGTGATCCCCAGCATTATCCCCGTACGTGTCCTGCGTCTCGGCGACCTCATCATTGAACTCCCACAGGAGTTCAAATACGTGGGCATTTGGTTCACTTCCATCCATCCCAATGTTTTTGCATGACACAAGGCATCCAAGCGCCAGGAGTACTAGTAGCGCACTGAAGCATCGGACCGGAACACTGCTTGTCATATTTCATTGACTTAGAACTCAACCAATCTGAGCTTTTGCCTTCGTACTTGTCATATGCCAGTGTTACGGAGTTTCCCTTGACAATATTGAAAGAAATCAGGTGGGGCTTGTGAGGTACCGCTCATCACCATCCCTCTTGAAATAAAATGGAAGTACCTCCTATATTCCTAGATGACTTCCAACATCATCTGTGTAATAGTATTCAATCATTCACCATGAAGAGCCCGCTAGGAGAGAACCATCCCCTGGAACTCACAATGCTCCAGGGCATCCTTCCTAGCCCTACTTGAGATGCTTGTATGCTGCACATCCCAAGACTCTTGTGTTCTGCTCAACTTTACTGTCCCTGAATTTTGGGACTCCAGGTGTCCCATCGCACTATTGCAGGCCAGCGGCCCTTATTTTACTTACTTCATTACTGTACATTTATGCTATATTTACTTGTATTTACTGTAGACGCGTCGCGCGCCGGCACCACGTGATGCATGGTGATGACGTGTGACAATATATCTTTTACACCACAACCCCCATGTCCAATCCTTGAAGCACTCAAGTCCTGGTCGGGGTCCGGTGTGACTGCTACTCAATTACTCTCGACACTGTGGTAATCGCCCGAGCAAGTGTCTTAACTACTCCCCTAGCTCCTCAAGAGAAGGGTTACAACGGGGTACAGGAAGCAGGGCGGTGCACCGTGTGCACCAGCGAGCTGCTTCCTATCCCGGTGTGGGTTCAGGCTACCCACCACCTCAAGAGAGGCAGAGAGCGCCTGCACAGAGCCCAGCTCGAGCTGCGGCGCTCTCAACCCGTATCCCGCGCGGACGCGGACCCACGGACACCTTAGTTTTGCAGGTCACATCATAATACTGTATCCTGAAAGCCTTGAGGCAAGTTGATGGCAGGATAGGGCGTGGTGAAGAAAATGGCGAAGGCGCTTAACAAAAGTGCTTGCTATTTTGGGTCACCGGTGGTTAGTCGACCAAATCCGGTTCGACGATGTTCGGACTCTCGAGAATTTTCGGTCTCAGTGCTGATGGCGCACGTCTCGTCGTTTCTCTGGGCATCCTCTGGTGCTGCTGGCGGGCTCAAGACACTTAGATTGTCTTATTACTCTGTGACGACTCCAGATCCAAGCCCGACAACTTCGTCCCTTGTCAAGTCGTTCAGTGCCGCAGGCCACCCAAAAAGTTTGATAGAGCATCAATGACGCAGTTGGCGTCGATCTGCCCGCCTTCCCCGCCTTCCGCCATCTTTTTTCCATCTTTCGTGCCAGGAATCGTAGTCACTTCGGGATTTTTGGACTGTCTTGCCACTCAAAATTCAGGATTTCCTCTGTGGACCCTTGCTATGGGCAACGCACTATTCTTGCACTCTTTTTCGTCAGACTGCACACCTGTTCAGAGACTGTGTCATGGAACTTCTCAGACTTGGGCAAATTGAGGCTTGACTGATCTCGCCGCAGCTGCGCCCAAGACACATATCTGTAACGCACTTTTTAGCATAGCTCTGAGTGTGCACCTGGGCCACTCCCTCTACCCACTTTTCCTTGGTAGCAATTTTTGCGAAGAAAATCGGACTTCCCCAAGAAAATTCAGCATTAAAAGCAGAACTCATTCAATGACTCATCTTTCTTCTTCGGCTGGTGATTTCGGACCCCGTCCTGCCGCCCGTCCTTCTCTCCCTATCTTGTGCGTCTGGTACTTCAGCACAGTCAATCCTTCCTCCAATGTTGATACTAGTCTTTGAGGCCACTGCTTCGCATGGCATTATGAGTCCTGTTGGGCCGCTTTGCGGCCTTCTGCCAGTCTTGTGTTTACCGCGGGGATCTAATCGCAGTAGAATCTTATTATGTAATTACAGAGTTCCAACTGGCATGTGCCTCCATGTGCTTCTTTCCTGCAGCACCAACAATGTGTTTCTTCTTCATCCTCCGCTGAAACTTTACTCTGGTTTTCCTCCCGCATGCTCTGCCCAACGTCCCAGACCTTCCCAGGCCAGCAGACCCGAAAGAAACGGTGAACTTGTGCCTGATATCGAGCCACCTGAGTGGTGCTGCATTTCACGAGTCCCAGCGGACGCCAATGGGTACTTGGTTGACAGGGGCTCTCGTTGCCTCTATTCTCCCAGTCGCACTTGCCTCGTGGCCCCCCTATGCTGCGGAAAACTTGAGAAGCACACAGCACACAGTAGAGGAAAATCTCGCTGCAATGGAAAAATTTGGCCTCAACACTATCTACAAATTTCAAGATTTCCATTTCGCCCTAATCAGCCCTCAGGACCAACTCAGGCCACGCGGAAATTGAGAGGGGGGACGCGGGAATGATACATGTACCGCACACCCTCCCAATTCCCATATCTCACTCACACACCCGTACATCCCGACATCGCGATGCGGCGCACTTAACGCGGGGAACATTGTCAGCATCAGTTTGCGGGAATCAAGATGCGTACTTATATTCTGACTTTTTTTCTAATTTTGATTCCCTCCGTCTCCCCGCCCTCATTGTCTCCCTTCTCGTCCCCCGCTCTCGCACAGAAAGAGCTGTCCATCTGTGCGGAATTGGCGCACGGGAATGGTGTTGCTGTCGCCATGAACTAGTCGGTTAAGCTGCGCACGGCCTCCTCCACCTCTCGCACCGCTGCCGCTGTACATTCCCGAAGTGCCCTTTCCTCCTCTCCTCCTCCACTCTGTCCTCCTCTCCCCTCCCTTCCACCCTGGATGTTGTCTTGTCAGTGTACTCCGCATCTCTCTTACTGTCGCCGCTTGACCATGACACCCTCATACCATCCCCATCACTTTCTGCCTTCCCCGTCAATTTCGCGATGACGTAACCTGCCACAATCATTGCACCTCCGCAAATGTGCTGTGCCAGTCACTCGGACTGCGCCGTCATAATGTGCGCGGGCGATGGCTCATCGCTATCCGCACATTGTTGGGTGTGCAGGCAGATGCAGCCGTGCCGTCGTAAAGCTCAGATGATATCCAAGGTAGAATTTGAACGTCTCGGTACCTTCACTACTCAGCAGGAAAGAAGCTTGACGAGCCATGAACAGACTCGGCTCAGACCCCCCGGTTCGAACTTTGGCCCTGGGTGTCAGTATAAATCTATATGAAGTTTGATTAAGCAATGGCTGTCTAGACAGACAATCAAACTTAAGCAATGTTCTGATTAATCAGAAAGGTGGTCCCCGCAAGAGAAGCGGAGGAGGTTGAGAGGTGTCCACGAGGCTTGAACACTGATTGAACCTGGATCAAACTGGGGTTTGATCGAACAGAACACTGCTCAAACAGAGCTCAAACGAGGAGCGGGGCACCAAAAACTGTGCAGCTCCGAGGTTCGAACTCACAACCTTAAAGTTTCGCCTCAAAAGCACAGACACCAACCACAACCACTATGCCAGTGAACCATTGAAAACATATTGTGTGATTCCCCTATCTCTAGCAAGACTCCCTTCTGCCTGTTTATGTGTTGAGTTCTCCACTCATTAAATCATTTTTCTGTGCAACCTTTGCAAGGGCTAGTAGTCCCACCAGGGGTGGAGTTTAGTGGTGATGCCTCAAATGACTGGGCTGTGTGGTCCTAACTGGTCTTCACTTGTGAACTTCAAGTTGAGTTTACATTTACTATAAAACTCAACATCATGTAGATGACAGAAGCCTAAAGTAATGTTGCCGCAACTCCGAAGATTGAGTCACCACTCAGGGAGTTGACTCCAAAAGCTGTTTGACTGGACTGGACTCGACCGCTGGTCAAAGAGTCACTCAAAGTTGACTCAAGTTGGTGAAGCTGGAATTTTCTGAACATTTCTGCAGAAGGTTCAATGCCTGTTGCACATTGCTGTGAGCCAGTCACATAGTTCCCCTAAAACCTTCCCAGTCATGTCTGAGGTATGTTTACTATTGCAGGCACGCTCGTAGGTATCACGAGGAAAGTGATGGGATATCAACATTTAATATTCTGACTTCAACACCGCATTTTGTTAAAGGTGTTGTATTTCAGGTAGTGAGTCTTACAATACTCTATACCTTTTCCCAAGCCCACTCAAACAGAGCTGGTTCATAGGAATTACAAGAGAAGTGAATGTTCAATGTGAATTTTGGGTATCATCCGAGTTCTCTCGACTTTTATGAGCAGTATTAGATGAAACCCAGCTAATTTAATTTTGAGCTTGATTTGGAGTCACTCAAAGTCAGGGAAAGTCAACTTGGTTCAACTCGTGAGTTGCGAAAAATCACATCCGTGACTCAACCTTAGACTCGACTTAACTTGACTTGAGTCGACTTGCAGAGTTGACTTGGAGCCTCGGAGTCACAAGTCAGGGTAACATTCGCCTGAAGGATAGTTAACAGTGATTGAACGTGTGGGTTGAACATATGTGCTTCAGCTCTCCATCAACTGAACTAGAGTGTCGGGCTGGTTTTCGTCAAATCCAAATCAGATACACTAATGCACAATAGATCTTAATATCTTAAAATGTTCAGAGAGACCACCTTGGCTGCCACTATTTTATATGTGGAGGCGGTGAGCCAGTGAGACAGCGCCACACCAAGGCACTGCCATCTGGCTAAATTTGCGCTGTTTAAGCCACTAGTTATACTAGCTTCTGTATCAACAGAACTCTGTCCGGTGGTACAAAAGAGAACCAGAGTGAGCTCCGACTGCTGGTTGTACTATGAATGAGGGTGAGGCACACACACGAGGGGCAAAGATCAAGGCACATGATTGTTGTGTGCCTTAAATGCACATCCAGTGCACATTCCTTGAAATGGTCACAGGGTTAACAAAGTAGTGGTAACAGTTCAATGGTAGACAAAGGACAGACAAAGGATAGACAAAGGGCAGGGCAGGATTCCCGGCACTGGGGAAATCTTGGCTGCCCTTTGTGTCACCTTTGTCCCTCCTTTATGTTGCAAAGAAGCCTTTGTAAAGTGTCACACCGGCTTTGTTTGGTGGAAAGGAATGTGCGAGATATGTGCATTTAAGGCACACAATAATTGTGTGCCTGGGTTTTTGCCCCCCGTGACAGTTACAAGTGATACCAGGCTCTGAAGTACATTATCAAGGAGAATATTCCTGCCTAGGAACGGAGTACAACAAGGGATCTATATATGTAGAGCCAATGACTGCACAGGAGGAACCTAGCATTTGCCTAGGAGGACAGAAATCGGCAACAACCATGTATATCCCACAGACTTATGTCCTAGGGCTATTGGTTAAGTAAATGCTACCAAGGAAGACAGATCGGAAATGATGGCCAGTCTCCTAGAGGGAACACGCAGTCCCTAGGGATGAATTAGACCTGATTGTCTTAGAAGAACAAGGTTAACAGCACCCTCGAAGCCAAATGGAGAAGCTTGGCAATGATGGAGATATGTTATCTTGCTAAGGAGTTCAAACTGCGAACGGATAGAGGTTATCGGAAGATGACAAGACCGGAATGAGTTAGCTAGGCGACACGGAACTGCCTCGGGAGAGTGACACATGATTGGCTGCAGTCGGCAGCCAGCAATTGCAAATACCAGACACATCTAGGCCAAGGAAAGCATCAGCCCCGCTGACTATTTCATCTGGTCACACCGGCAGTGTTTCCTTGCTTGCCGAACGACCATTGAATTTCACATTGAATCAAAGAGAGCTCTGGATGGCGATGTGCTGGGATTGGTGGCATCGGGCCTTTATTCTAGAGGACTTCAGCTGATAGGAGCCAATACCTTTTGCGGAAATTCACCCGAGTTTGCTACGGCACAGATGATGGATCAGACAGAGTTGGAGGCAGAGGTTTGGATTTTCTTCTGGACCTGAACTCCTTGATACCTCGATGTTGAATGATAGTTATGGCATGGGAAAAGAAACCCGAGGCATCTGTGTAGAAGCAATTCTAGAGGTGCATGGAGGGAGCAAGGAGGAAACGCAAGACCGACCGGATGGATCCAGGCGAATTATATAGGCAGTGCAGGGCAATAGAAATCCCCCGCAATTGAAGTGAGTCAAACAGTGTTCTATTGAAGGACTGCGTGCGAGGTGCCAGTGCTGCATTTGAGTAAAACTTGACCTTAATAGAGGTCACCCTTGAGTTTTGCACAGGTTTGCGGCAGCCTTTGGACTAAGGTGGAATGTGGCTACAATGAACCAATGTTGAGTTTCGAGCTGAACTCCGGAGAGCTGTGCAAGGTGCACAACGAAAGAATCGATACTGAACAGCCAGAGAGCATTGGAGCAGCAGTGGACGCGGAGGGGCGCATGCTTGATCAGTTGATTTGCCGAGAGGACCTGATTCATTGTGAAATCAATGTTTTTGACCCGGGGGTCGACCCTGCACCGTGGTCCGTGGTGAGCCATGACGTCACACGTGGCGTGCGACATGAGACCCAAGGTGGCGAGCACATGCAGAAGGAAGATAAGCACAGGTAGAAGGAGAGTAACAATATAATACGCACCTGGTTGTCACAACTGTCTGTACCATGCTAACCACCGGCATTGTGAGATCGAAAATTGACAGAAGTTCAAGGGAACAAGGTGGGTATAAGTGCTTGAGGGAGGAGTAAGAAGGAACGGCGCATCTCCGAAGGCCAGACGGAATACGCCAGGTGGCGAAAGAACGAAACCAGCGAGACCCATAGCCATAACCAGGAGTGGTGAAGTACACAGCATTGAATAGCTGCACCGGCCACACTAGGCCGAAAGCTGGAGAATTATTGCGGTCTTTGAGCGTCGGGGAGTCGTGACGAGACGAAGGCCAATCCAAGGCCAGTCAGCGGAGATTTGGGCCGATGGATATACCATTTGAGGGGGAAAGTGCGATACAGCATGAAATGTGACCGTCTGCGGTGTATTTTACAAGGTTCAGACCTTGGCCGGTGTGCAACACCACGAGCATTAGTCTCATTAATGCACACAGAGATAAAGCCGTGCAGTGGCTTTCAAGGACTCCTACTGCCAGGCGGTGAGCAGTGGCCCCAAAGCCCAAGTAAATGTTGAGGTAGAGGTTCAGGAAGACCATATTGCCTGACAACGAAAGAATCCCGGCATTTGGACGGGTCGGGGAGGAAAACACAGAGCGGTGCTGTATTAAAATGCTGCGCGCACAAAAGGAGAGTGACTGGCTCACAGCAATGTGCAACAGGCATTGAACCTTCTGCAGAAATGTTCAGAAAATTCCGGCTTCACCAACTTGAGTCAACTTTGAGTGACTCTTTGACCAGCGGTCGAGTCCAGTCCAGTCAAACAGCTTTTGGAGTCAACTCCCTGAGTGGTGACTCAATCTTCGGAGTTGCGGCAACATTACTTTAGGCTTCTGTCATCTACATGATGTTGAGTTTTATAGTAAATGTAAACTCAACTTGAAGTTCACAAGTGAAGACCAGTTAGGACCACACAGCCCAGTCATTTGAGGCATCACCACTAAACTCCACCCCTGGTGGGACTACTAGCCCTTGCAAAGGTTGCACAGAAAAATGATTTAATGAGTGGAGAACTCAACACATAAACAGGCAGAAGGGAGTCTTGCTAGAGATAGGGGAATCACACAATATGTTTTCAATGGTTCTCTGGCATAGTGGTTGTGGTTGGTGTCTGTGCTTTTGAGGCGAAACTTTAAGGTTGTGAGTTCGAACCTCGGAGCTGCACAGTTTTTGGTGCCCCGCTCCTCGTTTGAGCTCTGTTTGAGCAGTGTTCTGTTCGATCAAACCCCAGTTTGATCCAGGTTCAATCAGTGTTCAAGCCTCGTGGACACCTCTCAACCTCCTCCGCTTCTCTTGCGGGGACCACCTTTCTGATTAATCAGAACATTGCTTAAGTTTGATTGTCTGTCTAGACAGCCATTGCTTAATCAAACTTCATATGGTTACAGTGTCAGTGCTGAGTGAAATCGATGCCGTCCAAACTAATTCTTCACAATTTCTTTAGTCTGGATCAATTGTCGGGTCCCGACCCGTAGCCCGCAAAAGCGTGACTTTCACGTGCAACCACATGGTTCCCATGATCCCAAATATTCTCTCGAGCACTTATGTACCCGAAAACCTAACGGAAAATTCATTGTGGCCTCCTCCTAGGCAAGCAACTCTCTTCACATTTTTCCTGTGGGTTTTAAAGCTCAGCATTCATGCTCAGATCGCGGGAAAGGCACGTGCGTGCACGTGAAAGTCACACTTTTGCGGGCTACGGGTCGGGACCCGACAATTGAATCAGACTCTATATAAACTAAAAAAATTTGACTGTCTTAATTTTAGTTTTACTGACTCTGACATTTGGGAGACTATGATTTCTTTGCTGGTATCACATCTGGTGGGCCACGGGAGTGTGGGTTGTGTCCTCTGGTGCTCAACAGGGTGGTAGCACACGTCGAAGAGGTAGTTTTGCGCGGAATGATAGGGCACGTGAAAATTGAAAGTCCGCAATTACATAATAAGCGGCTACTGCGATCGGACCCCCGCGGTAACAGACTTCAACAAGCAAGTTCTGAGCTTTATGTTGAAGTGTCTGTCTACGAGAGACTAGCCTTCTGCAGCCTTTGCTGTGGGCAATTTTGTGCCTATAAGTTATAGGAGGGAGAAAAAAGGCTGGGAGAGGTAGTAGGTATGGGCACGGTCAAGGCCGTGCAGCAGCCTTGTACTGCCAGGCAGAGCAATGGCCCCCAATACTACTGGTCACTGCTTATTTCTGTGGTGATGTTTACCTGTGTGAGATAGAAGGCTGTGCATGCAATGGAATACAATCACTGAGTAATCAGCTTATGACAGTGAATGTGAAAAGGGTTTGATGTGTATATGTAGTGCACAAGCTTGTTTCTATTCAATGAAAGTATATTTTCACTCTGTATGGACCTTGACTGGTTATCAAAAGGAATCCATTTGCACATATTCACCTTTCAATAAATAAATAAATGTTTCAAAAGCACCTGCAGCCTTCACCACAGCATCGTCTGCTACATACTCCTCAATCTCTGCAACATCTGAATCATTGTCATCCAAAATAACATCTGGATCATTGACATCCAAAATGTGTTTCTATTTGTCCCCATGAGTTCCTGGGCCCTTTGATGTTCTCCCAGGGCCGTGTATGAGTTGGCCAGGTTGCCCATGGTACGCAGGGTGGCTGGATGATGCTCACCCAAGACCTGTTTCTGCTTCTCCAGCACAACACTCTTGAGTTCTTTGGCTTTGTGATGTTCTCCAAGGGCCGAGTATGAGCTAGCCAGATTACCCATGGTAAGCAGGGTGTCTGGATGATCCTCACCCAAGACCTGTTTCTGTTTCTCCAGCACAACACTCTTGAGTTCTTTGGCTTTCTGATGTTCTCCTAGGTCCGAGTATGAGCTAGCCAGATTACCCATGGTACGCAGGGTGTGTGGATGATCCTCTCCCAGAAACTGTTTCCGTTTCTCCAGCACAACACTCCGGAGTTCTTTGGCTTTGTGATGTTCTCCAAGGGCCGAGTATGAGCTAGCCAGATTACCCATGGTAAGCAGGGTGTCTGGATGATCCTCCCCCAGCAGCTGTTTCTGTTTCTTCAGCACAACACTGTTGAGTTCCTGGGCCCTTTGATGTTCTCCCAGGACCAAGTATGAGTTGGCCAGGTTGCCCATGGTATGCAGGGTGTGTGGATGATCCTCACCCAGCAGCTGTTTCTGTTTCTTCAGCACAACACTCATGAGTTCCTGGGCCCTTTGATGTTCTCCCAGGTCTGAGTATGAGTTGGCAAGGTCCCCCATGGCACGCAGGGTGTCTGAATGATCCTCACCGAGAACCTGTTTCCGTTTCTCCAGCACAACACTCTTGAGTTCCTGGGCCCTGTTATATTCTCCCAGGGCTGAGTATGAGTTGGCCAAGTTGCCCATGGTACGCAGGGTGTGTGAATCATCCTCACCCCGACCCTGTTTCCGTTTCTCCAGCACAATAATCTCAAGTTCTTTACCCTTTTTATGTTCTCCCAGGGCCAAGTATGAGGCGGCCAGATCGGTCATGGTCTGCAGAGTGTCTGGATGATCCTCACCCAGAACTTGTGTCTGTTTTTGCCGCACTTCTTCCAGTAGCTCCCCTGCATGTTTATATTTTCCTGCTTCCCAAAATATCAATGCATATTGATATCTGAAAGTCAGAGCTACTTGTGCATCCATCTGTAAAGCCAATTCGATATGTGGACACAATAATAGACTTGCCAACTGTGCATCCCACTGTGAGCGTTCTGAAATAGCCATGCCAAGTATGGACCCCATAATGGACACATGTCTCTTTGAGTTTTGGACTGTCCCTTGACCCCAAGCATGTACTAATGGATGGATGAAAAACAGCTTCTTCTCTGCATCAAAACTAATCAATGAATAGGATTGGACCTCATTGGTAGCATCCAAAAACTGCAAAGAATCCCATTCTCCAGTTGGTTGCAGAAAATGTGAGAGAAATTCCAGGGGCTCCTGTACTTCTTCTTTGGATGGACCAGTGGAAGGAAACCGGTACCTTGATGCATAGCGGAAGATTTCCTCAGAGATTCCATTATAATGGAAAAATGAACAATGCTGCAGGAACATGGCAGCTGGTGGTGTCAGCTGATCAAAACTGATTTGCCATGTTGTGTATACCGTCCAGGCATAACGGTCATGAGACTGAGCAGGCTTCTCGCTAAGGAGTCGTGCTTGGTTCTTCATATAAAGAGCCAGATAGCCATCCAGATTTCGAGATTTTGATATGAATGCACCGGCCTGAACAACTGCCAGAGGTAGATTGTGCAATGCCTAAGGAAGTGTTACAAAAATTGAATATGTTCCAGGCCTAATTATCTTACCTTCACAATTTCTGCTGCAATTTGTTCAGTACGGCTTGTGGCTTTCTGCAAAGCACTCTTGAGCAACAATGTCACTGCATCTGCCTCTTCCATGTCCGACACCAGGGAGTCAGATCCGGCATAAACACACATTCCTGGATTCCGAGAGGTGATAATGATATTCCCGTGCTTGCACTGAGGAATATAATCATTTAGGTTGATGCCTGGATCATCTGCATTGTCAAAGAAAAGTAGCCATTCTTCAACTTTGCTGGTCAGCCATAGTAAGCCATCTTGCGGAGAATTTCCAAAGTCTTTCAGAACAGCTATATTCTTGAGACCTGTCTCAATTGTCGCAACGGTGCTGGTGTCAATGAAAAAGATGTCTGCGAAGCTGACATACAACTGGATCAACAATCATTTCAGGATGGATGATCAATCTCACCGAGATGATGACTTGTTGATGAATTTCAGAGCAATCTGTGTCTTTCCAGCTCCGCCTAGTCCATGTAACACATAAATGTGTGTGGTTCCAGTGCCAGAGAAGAATTGATGCATCTTGGTAAGGATATCCTCTCTGCCACAGAAGATTCTTGATGGAGGAGGACAATGACTGGCAATTTGAGCTGCCCGAAGGTTGTCAAGCCGCAACACCTGGTCCGTAGCAACTGTGGCTTGCAGATTGTGTGTAATCAACTGTGATGCAGTAATATGCACGATAGGACCCTGCCCCACCCCACCAGTGCCACCTTGGAGGTGTGCTGGACCCCCAGAACCACCATGGCCACCTATGCAAACTCATCAATTCCTTCGAGGTTCAAGACAAGCGGTCTCATACCGGTAATGTGGAGTGATTGAAAATCACTATCCAAGGAGAACATGAAGCTGTGCCAACCTTGAAAGGTAAGATATCAACCAGCGGCAACATTTCTACATTGATTTTGGATTCTTACCACCATCACCAAAAACTGAAATTTGTGTTAACTGCCCCGCCGCCGCCCTGCGCACAGAATACTTGCATACTGCAGTGTACTGTTGCCCTGGGGGTGCCCTGGCTTCACCGTAGAACTTGCTAGAATCCTAAAACTTGGATCTACTCGTTTGGCGTGTGGCGTAATTTATACTTCGGTGTGGGAGAATCTACATAATTGTACCGTAAAAGTGGCCGTACACGGTTGTTGTTCACTCGTTTTGGGCCCTGACTGGTAAGGCGTTCGACGAGGGGGGCTGGCTCAGTACGAGCTTCCCTGGTTTGAGGCAGTGCAAAAATCCACAAAAGACATCAGTGGCTGTGGTTTGCGTGTGAAGGTTGTACAGTCTCTGCACGTGCAGCATCATTAAAAGCCCGACCGACAGAATAAAAAACATCCCTCCTTCCTTTCTTCCAACTACATCCTCCTCAAAAAATGGCCTCCCAAGCAAACTCATCGTCCTCCAACGATGCCCTGAAGATCGTCAAGGGCGTCGCTCAAGGTGCTCCCGTTTCTGCTGCCTATTTTGCTCAATGGCGGCACCATCCCCCTCCCCCCCAAGTCGACTATGCCGACTCCTTCTCCCCTCGTCCTCACCCCCACCCCTGCCCTCATCCCCACCGACGGGAATGGCGCCCCTATTTCGCGTACCGCGACTGTCGATGACATGGATCTCCTATCATTCTTCGACGAAGACGGCAATGCCGAGACTCCCGTGACCGCGTCCACCGCGACTGCCGTGCCTGCAGGCAATGCCGGCAGCGCTAAAGGCGGTAAACCCCGCAAGGCTGTCAGCTCAGACGCTGAAACGGGCAGCTGCGCCTGACTATGAAACTCGCTAGGATATGCCTAGGGAATGCGCACTAAATGCAACAAACCACTAACACACACAACTAACACAACTTCACTTTATACTCCCAAGAACTGGCGCACTCCTTGGTTGAGTTCGGGTCCGAGCCGTAGTATGCGACTACTGGTTTTGGATTCCTAGGGGCAAACGAAAAGGTATTGATTTCTGTTCTGCTACTGACACTGGTCCTACTCTCTGGTCTGTTCTTTGGTACTACCACAATCCTTGACTCGAAACGCTGAAACGGCGTGTCATTGAATACGCTGCCATCTGGCTATTATTTGCGCTTTTTAGCAATAGTCTGTCTAGACGCTACTAAGTAATAATACAGCCGTCTAGACGGGTCAATATACCTACTAGAACTCTGTTCGGTGGTACAAAGGAGAGTCAGAGTGAGCTCCGGCTGCTGACTGTAGTATTAGTACAGTGCTAGGCGCGGTTACAAGCGTTACACTGTGCGAAGTACACATACCAAGGAGGTCTATACGGGGTCTAGTACCTCAGAATGTCAATTACCCTATCAAAGGAACCAACGACTGCACAGGAAAGCCATAGTCTTCACTAGCAGGGCAAGCTACATGATATAGGGTCTGTCTAGACGGGTCGACGCACTAAGTGACAGGCGTCTAGACGAGCATAGAACGACTCTATAGGCTGTCTAGACGGCAAAGTACCGCGTCTAGACGGTGCAAGGAGCTTAGAGATATAAGGAGGGGTCGCCCCAAAGTGCCCCTCTAGCCAGTCAGGTGACCAACGCGACGCGGTCAGCGTTGGGGCGCCACAAGCACAAACATGACGAAGGAATTCTTGTTGAGATGTAGCCATGGGCCGACGTGTATATGTCTAGTCCGTGCGCTATCGGGGTATCCGAGCGGATTGGTGAGCAGTCCGGCGTCGGGGGACAGAGTTTTGCAAATTACAAGGTTCGGGAGCTGTCTAGACGACCCGAACTGGCCATATACCCGAACTGGGCCCCCAAGATCGTCATCTATATGACTTTCTGGCAAGCCC